>JARPMJ010009588.1:0-5000 GCA_033366665.1 Phoxinus dragarum
ACACACACACACACACTCTCTCTCTCTCTGACACACACTCACAATTTCACACAAACACACACATACACTCTCACACACACACATAACCTCACACACACACATACTGTATATGACTCACTCACTCGCTCGCTTATACTCACACACGCGTGCACACACACACACACACACACACGTACTGTATATGACACACAAGCAGTAATATGTTGTGCTGTCAACACAGAAACAATCAAAGTGCCTCTCAATGTGACATTGCCCTCCACTATAGTGAAATCTTCTATGCTTTGTGTCCACGCGCACACACACACACACACACACTCACTCACTCACTCCAAAGGCTTAGCAAATCCACAAAAAGAACAGCAAACACAGTTAATATGCTCAGAGACGAAGATGGCGGAGTGTGTGTGAAGTGTGAAGTAGGGCGAGTGTGAGTGAGAGAGAGTGTGTGAGTGTGTGTGTGAGTGAGAGAGATCCATACGGACCCGCTGATCTGAGACCGACAGAGTGATAATTAAAACAGGATAAATTTAGCTGCTGGGAACAGCTGGTGTTGCTGCTCGTGTGTGTGTGTGTGTGTGTGTGTGTGTGTGTGTGCGCGCGCGCGTGTGTGTGTGTGTGTGTGTGTGTGTGGTGTGTGTGTGCGCGCGCGTGTGTGTGTGCGCGTGTGTGAAGAAACGGAGAGAGACCAGAAACAAACACTGTCACAGAATATTTACTCCTTCATCACAGGAGTTTCGTCATGTTGTGAGGGAGTTTCCGCTGCACGCCTGACATTTAAACTTTGATTTTTAATTACATAAAGTCCTCTTTCTCTTCTTCTCTGCATTCCTCTAGAGTTTATGCTTCAGCTCCGTCATTGGGTTTTATGAATATTGTGTCACTTCAGATAAAAAGTGGTTCGGTGGCGAATCTGCAGTTTGTTTGTTTTTAAGAAACTTGAAGTGTCCAGAGATTAAAACAATTATGTTAAGTTGGAAGAGCTGCTCTTTTTAACTAATGGATTTTCATGTCAAAAAATGACGATTTTATTTGAAAGAAATTAATACTTTTATTCAGCAAGGATGCATTCAATTGATCAAAAGATACAATGTAACAAAATATTTTATTTCAAATAAATGCTGTTCTTTTGAACTTTCTATTAATCAAAGAATCCTGAAAAATAAAATGTATGCCGGTTTCCAGAAAAATATGAAGCGGCACAACTGTTTTCAACTTAAAATGACAAAATGTTGAAATTATGGGACTTTTTTTATTTTTATTATGAGAATAAAAAGCAAAAATTATTAAATTAGTCATAATTATTACAGTTAGTTAAACAATTAGTTATGACAATTATGACTTTTAAAAAATCAAAATTCTGACATAAAAAGACGAAATTATGACATACCAAGTCGAAACTCACTGAAGTTATAATTATAATGAGTCAAAATAATGACGTGAAAAGTTGAAATTGACATGATTAGTTGAAATTATGACTTAAAAAGTTTTAATGATGAGATAAATCAAAATTATTTATGGTTTAATCATTTTGATTTGTCATAACTGTTACTTGTGTCATAATTTGTCATAAAATTTCATAATTTCAACTTTTTATTTTCATAATTATGATTTATCAAAGCATGATATTGTCCTTATGAGTTGTAAATGGTCTTCAGTGGATAAACTCTGAAGTGTAAGAAGAATTCGGTTGAGATCTCGTCTGGGTCTGGGTTGAGATCTCGTCTGGGTCTCGGTCGGGATCTCATTTGGGTCTCGGTTGAGATCTCGTCTGGGTCTCGGTCGGGATCTCATCTGGGTCTCGGTTGAGATCTCGTCTGGGTCTCGGTCGGGATCTCGTCTGGGTCTGGGTTGAGATCTCGTCTGGGTCTCGGTCGGGATCTCATTTGGGTCTCGGTCGAGATCTCGTCTGGGTCTCGGTCGGGATCTCGTCTGGGTCTCGGTTGAGATCTCGTCTGGGTCTGGGTCGGGATCTCGTCTGGGTCTCTGTTGAGATCTCGTCTGGGTCTCGGTTGAGATCTCGTCTGGGTCTCGGTTGAGATCTCGTCTGGGTCCTGGGTTGGGATCTCGTCTGGGTCTCGGTCGGGATCTCGTCTGGGTCTCGGTTGGGATCTCGTCTGGGTCTCGGTAGGGATCTCGTCTGGGTCTCGTTGAGATCTCGTCTGGGTCTCGGTTGAGATCTCGTCTGGGTCTGGGTTGAGATCTCGTCTGGGTCTCGGTCGGGATCTCATCTGGGTCTCGGTTGAGATCTCGTCTGGGTCTCGGTTGGGATCTCGTCTGGGTCTCGTTGAGATCTCGTCTGGGTCTCCGTTGGGATCTCGTCTGGGTCTCCGTTGGGATCTCGTCTGGGTCTCGGTTGAGATCTCGTCTGGGTCACGGTTGGGATCTCGTCTGGGTCTTGGTCGGGATCTCGTCTGGGTCTGGGTCGAGATCTCGTCTGGGTCTCGGTTGAGATCTCGTCTGGGTCTCGGTTGAGATCTCGTCTGGGTCTGGGTTGGGATCTCGTCTGGGTCTCGGTCGGGATCTCGTCTGGGTCTCGGTCGGGTCTCGGTCGGGATCTCGTCTGGGTCTCGGTCGGGATCTCGTCTGGGTCTCGGTCGGGATCTCGTCTGGGTCTCGGTCGGGATCTCGTCTGGGTCTCGGTCGGGATCTCGTCTGGGTCTCGGTCGAGATCTCGTCTGGGTCTCGGTTGAGATCTCGTCTGGGTCTCGGTTGGGATATTGTGTGGGTCTCGGTTAAGATCTCGTCTGGGTCTCGGTTGGGATCTCGTCTGGGTCTCGGTTGGGATCTCGTCTGGGTCTCGGTCGGGATCTCGTCTGGGTCTGGGTCGAGATCTCGTCTGGGTCTCGGTTGAGATCTCGTCTGGGTCTCGGTTGAGATCTCGTCTGGGTCTGGGTTGGGATCTCGTCTGGGTCTCGGTCGGGATCTCGTCTGGGTCTCGGTTAAGATCTCGTCTTGGTCTCGGTTAAGATCTCGTCTGGGTCTCGGTTGGGATCTCGTCTGGGTCTCGGTCGGGATCTCGTCTGGGTCTCGGTCGAGATCTCGTCTGGGTCTCGGTTGGGATCTCGTCTGGGTCTCGGTTGAGATCTCGTCTGGGTCTCGGTCGGGATCTCGTCTGGGTCTCGGTTAAGATCTCGTCTGGGTCTCGGTTGGGATCTCGTGTGGGTCTCGGTTAAGATCTCGTCTGGGTCTCGGTTGGGATCTCGTCTGGGTCTCGGTTGGGATCTCGTCTGGGTCTCGGTTGGGATCTCGTCTGGGTATCGGTTGAGATCTCGGTTAAGATCTCGTCTGGGTTGAGATCTCGTCTTGGTATCGGTTGGGACCTTGTTCTACTTTCTCTGCATCTGATGTTCGTAGTGCATGTTCTCTGTCCAGAATCACTGTTATTAAAACCAGGATGCTCTTATTTCTGCTGTCCCTGAAGACGCTCTTGCAGACTCGGAGTCTCTCTGGGTTTTCCCACAAGCCTCTGCAAGACACAGAATCTCTGCGCTCGCACCGGCTGCCCCCGAAACCTACTTTCCCCGCTCCTCGAGCCGCTCCTGAGCTAACGAGACATCGCCACCTGGATGATCCGAGTCCTGTAACACACAGGGCAAGAGATGCTTCCATGCACACACTCTGCAAAAATACTTTCCTTACTCAGTATCCGTGTCGTGTTTCCAGTCCAAATATATATAAAAAAACTAAATTATCTAGCAAAAATAATCTTGTGTCTGTTTGAAATAACATTGTTTCTGACCCCCATTGGCAGAAAATTTAGCTTTTTTTTTCACTTAATTTTGATTTATATTCCCAGAAAACAAGACATAATATCATATGGCATTTCACTCATCTAGTAAATGTATCTTGATTTAAGAATTTTCAGATATTTGGACTGGAAACCAGACAAAAATACTAAGGAAAATCACTTTTTGCAGTGCAGGTTCATTCAGAGACGCATAATGGCTTTTACTCACATCTGACACAGATCGGGATTTGTTGCACCGCGTGTACACACATAAATCCACACGAGATCCGATATTTCGCATCTGATCTGAGCCGCTCCCAAACATGGTTTTAAATCAGATCCACATCCGATATCTGGAGATCCGACCTCTAAACACACACATCCGATTCCCCTTTGAGTTTATTCACTAGACACGTTTATTCACAAAGATATCTTTTTAATGTTGTATTATGAGGCGTGTGTGTGCGCTCGCTCACAGCTTAATATTGATCTTTGTCAAGAAAAGATATTGCGTGAACACAGAAACATTCAGGATCTGGTTTTCAACCTCTAAATAAAACCGCTTTGCTACTGAAAGCTTCATTATATCTCTCAGAGAATGAGGCGATAACTTCACTGTAATTAAACCAACAAGCTTCACTATTAGGTTTCTCTCTCTCTCTCTCTGGTTAATTAATTTTAAATATATATATATATTACAGCGCTACTTTATTTCACTTCAGAATTCTAGATCTGAGCTGTAGAGAAACTAAAATAATTAATCAGATTTTGCGCTGTAAAACATTCATGAGTCGTGAGCTGTCATCTTGTGCATGTGGGCAAATAATCATGACCACCCCGACATAAATTATATAAATAATTTTAAAGGGGTGGTTCATTATGATTTGACTTTTCTAACTGTAGTTAGTGTGTAATGTTGTGTTTGATCATAAACAACATTTATGATCAACTCAAAGTTCAGAGCAAAGGGAGATATTTGCTTTTAAATAAATCACTTTTTAAGAACTACAACAAACGGCTGGTAGGAACTATACAAGAGCTTCCTCCCGGTTAGTGACATCACCAACCCTAGAATTTACATAACCCCGCCCCCTGAACACGATTTATAGATTATCAAGACAGAATATGCTAATCAATGACTAGAAGATAACTACACATAATCTACATAAATTCATTCACTAACCATTCAGAAATGTCCTGTTCTTCTACATCTTTCTGACTCCGGTTTGAACATAAAAGGCTAAACGTTTTTGAAATGTTCAGAGCGTGTGTG
>JARPMJ010009588.1:15000-17500 GCA_033366665.1 Phoxinus dragarum
GTTTCAAAAATGTCTAAATAAAATCTTACCAGAACCGAGTCTCCATGCAGCAGACAGCGAGATTTTTGTAATACATTTTTTTAAAGATTTTTTTTATCAACTTATCAATCTTATCAATTATGAATCAGCCGTTTGAACGAATCTGTTGAATGAATGACTCCCTCAACTCGCTTATTACGACTGTGACTCGCTGCCACCTACTGGCCGTTCTAGTTTCATGTGTGAAGTCCCCTTTAATTAAAAAGTTCAAATTAGAAATCATTTCATATTTAAATATTGAATAAAAAAAAAAATCTCATTGCATTATTTATGCAATTGTAAATGCTGTGTGTAAATATATTAATGCCACTTCTGATGTTGTTTTTGTTGATAATGCTTTCATTTGCCTGGTAACAGCCCTATACTGTAATTATTCTAATATAATTTAATTTGAATGTTAGAATTTGACATAAAAGGTGATGCATAAATCTAATAAATTTAGAAAAAAATGCTCTTATATAGGTAAAAATGTCCCTCGAAATCAAGTTAAGGAGGCAAATATTGCCCATTAATAGAAATGTTAATTTACGTGACTGCTGTGATCTGACCACCGTTTAGAATATGAATAATATTAATATCTTCGTCAGCTGTCAACCAATCAGCCTAAACCAATGATGGCACCACCACTGAACCACTATTACCAACAAAACTTTCAACTTTCAACATAGCACACCCCCTAATTTACATAGACGTCTACATTTTAATTTCTTTAGGTCTTAAAAAGCCTTAAATTCTACTTTAAAAAGTGTGCAGGATCCCAGCAACCAACTTTGTGTTTAAAAGACGGTCTAAACCAGAGCCCAGGAATAGACTGATCATCAATTAGATAAAGAAATGAAACGACTCGTCTATTCCTGGGCTCTGGTTTAGACGTCTATAAAACGTTCCCTGACAGCCCATGTTTCTCCTGGTTTTAGCCTAGACTTCTGGGCCGTGTTTGACGGCTAAGTCTTTTAAACGCCAAGTTGCTTGCTGGGAACCCTGTGTCCAGTATACTGGTTTTGAAGGGCGTCTTGTGTCGCAGGTTTTGGCTGTCGGTCCAGGAGCTGAAGAAGCGCCCCATCCGTGAGGTTCCCAGCAGAGTTCAGGAGATCTGGGAAGAGTTCCTCGCTCCGGGCGCTCCCAGTGCCATCAACGTCGACTCCAAGAGCTACGACAAAACCACGCAGAACGTCAAAGATCCCGGCCGATACGCTTTCGAAGACGCTCAGGTCTGTGTGTGTGTGTGTGTGTGTGTGCTGGAAGTGCTTTACCTAATCGGGTGTGCCTTCTAAATCTCTCATTATGCTATATGTGACCCTGGACCACAAGACCAGTCACATGGGTCAATTTTTTTAAGTTGTTAGGATAGGACAATATTTGGTCGAGACAACTGTTGAAAATCTGGAATCTGAGGAGCAAAAAAATGTAAACATTGAGAAAAATCTCCTTTAAAGTTGTGCATTTATGTTCACGATTGTGCTGCATTCACTCACACAAATACATGTTGTATATATTTACAGTAGGACATTTACTAAATATCTTCATGGAACGTGCGTACGCCGGCACCTACAACGCCTCGTTTACTATATCCTCATCTGCATATCATTTGCATATGATGAACGTGTGTAGGATCTAAAAGTGTACGTGCGCCTAAAAGCCAAAACTGCCTTTATAATCCAGTCAGCGGCAGATTGTGAACATGCGTCTCCTCCCCGAAATAACCATATATGAGTTTACAACGCCTCGTTTACTATATCCTCATCTGCATATCATTTGCATATGCATATTAACGCTACGAGACATTAGGAGAATATGAGATCCGGATGTGCGTCACATGACAGTGATAAAGAGCATTCAGTCGCTGATCCTTGCCTTGTTTTAGAATAAATCAATCAAATAGTTTAAAATACATTCCTGAGAAAGTTTTCCTCAATGTTTTCCACCGGCCTAACAGTGTTTTTAATATCTTTATATCTTTACTGGAAACAGATCGTGCATTATTGATCATCAATGCGTGTGATATTTCGTCAGATCACGAGTTCTGCTGTTAGCATGCGCTGAGCTAACATTAACACACAGCATGTGTTCAGCAGCGGCGCACACACTGATATCTCTATTTATCACAATATAATAAACTTCTCAGTAATCACTTGATGTCATTTAAGTGCTTAATTATAATAAATATTTAATCTAAATGTGTGTATCAGATGTAAAACTGAGTTTAAATCATTACTGTATGTACTGTTATTGTGAACATGCTGTGTTTATGATTAGGACTCGTGATGAATATTAAAGTGGTTTTCCTTCATCAGTTCCTCATCATCGGTTGCACTTACACACTCTTCCGTCAAGTGTGTTATTATAAATCATAACTCGTGTGTGGGGAAGTGGCGTACGCACGGTTATTAATGAGACACTAATTCATCATTATTCCGTCAACATGAGGATCTCTTCTTCTTCTTCTTCATCATGTGATTGA
>JARPMJ010009588.1:22500-25532 GCA_033366665.1 Phoxinus dragarum
TCCACGTTTAATTTATCCAAAAACAAATGAAAAAAGTGGAAGCGGAGAATGTCCGAGTGTATTGGGTTAGCTATGCGCACTGTGATTGGCTCATCGTGTTTGGGGGCGTGGCTTAGCCATAGGTCGCGAGTGTAAACGTCACATGCTTTTGATTTCCCAGAGTCCTTCACATACAAATCTGGCTTTCATAGACGACCATGTTTGAAGTTTACTCGTTCCTTAAGCTTCCTTACACTGGCAATAAAACAGCGGTTGATGAGTCCAGGTGTGGTCAGATGCGCATGGTGACCCGCTGGTGTGTGATTGGTGGTCAGATGCGCATGGTGACCCGCTGGTGTGTGATTGGTGGTCAGATGCGCATGGTGACCCGCTGGTGTGTGATTGGTGGTCAGATGCGCATGGTGACCCGCTGGTGTGTGATTGGCTGTGAGAGCGCTCGCGGCCGACTCATGATCTCTTCTGTGCGGCTCTTGAGGAACATTCCTGCGATCCAAAGATTATCAGCGGAGAGAAGGAGATCTGCATTTACTATATAGATTCTATGACTCTGTACATAATTACAATATTAAATAAAAAGAGACTCGAGAGATGAAGCGCGTCTCAGTCTAATCATTATTCACTTATGTCATTTATTCTTACATTTAGAAAGAAAAAATATTTAAAAAAAAATTCTGCCATAAGTTATTTTTTATGAAAATAAAACGTTTAATTATTTGATTAAAATATCTTTATTTAAAACATTTTTTTTTTAAGCTTGTCATCAGAACACTGATCAGACCGTATAGGTCATGTTAGATGACGATCTTTAGCAGATATTTACATCTGATTATGATGACCAAATTGTGTCACTTATTATTAGCTATTCTTTTTATTTCGA
This sequence comes from Phoxinus dragarum, assembly GCA_033366665.1. Taxonomy (NCBI): domain Eukaryota; kingdom Metazoa; phylum Chordata; class Actinopteri; order Cypriniformes; family Leuciscidae; genus Phoxinus; species Phoxinus dragarum. The sequence goes on from JARPMJ010009588.1 coordinate 23,378, forward strand.
AGCTCGATGTCCTGAGATATGGATGAGCGAGCTGTGAAGATACACACACACACACACACACACACACACTCCTGAAGAGTTGAAGTTGATTGAGTTCAGATGAGTGTGTATGTGTCCAGCAGGTGTCGCTGTAATAAAGTCAAACACACATGAGGAGAACTGTTCATATCTCTCACTCGATTTGTTTGTACTCCGAATGTCATAAACATATTACATGCGTTAATTTTATGTTTATTGTTAAAACTACAACGAAAAGTTATTATACATAATATTTACTGCAATATGTAATCGTATGGATTCATGTGTTTAACTTGGCTCTAGATCTATTATTAAATGCATATTTTAATAATGATGAAAATCAATAGGCTTGTCACTGACTGTCACTTTGGCATTTGGAAAAATTCATAATCACATGAAAAATATGAATCGACCTCCAGATCATACCAGAAGTCATAAAGCAAAAATAAAAATTACAATACAATAATAAATGAGTTGATGCATCCTCATAAATGATAAATATGAATATATCTTCAAATGAAGACGCCATAAAATAAATATCTAGAAAAGTGAATAAATAAAATAAAACTGCAATATAAATGAGAATCTGTGATCATACATTCACAAACTAGACACTGCAATAGTTCAGCATTTATAATTGCATTTCATTTTTTAAATGTATTATCTATATGTGACATAACGTGTCAGTAATATGATGATGATGATGATGATGAGTATTGTGTGCTTGTTGAGCTCGATGTTTCCCAGCATGCTCTGCAGGACTCGTCATAAACACTGAAGAGAAGCTGGAGCGTCTGAACATCACCAGGAGAGAACGTATTCGTTTTATCATATGACCTTATTTAGGTACACACACACTCACACACACACTCTCACACACACACAGACACACTTTTACATGGCTTTAACTTAAAATTAGTTGAATCTTACATACATTTTGCAATAAGTAAAGCAATCTGCAACTTTTTTTCTAAGTCAGTTTAATGTAGCCTAATTTAAGTTGAAGCGACCCAAACTAAATATTGATTATAATTACTTTCTTTGTTTGTGGAAAAATGACAGATTTTACAGATCCTGCATGATGTCAGAACAGGACAAGTTCACTTACAGTAGTGAAAACTGCAGACAACTGGAAGTATAAAGAGGAGAATGAGAGAGAGAGTGTGTGTGTGTGTGAGTGAGAGAGACACAGAGAGAGAGAGAGAGAGTAAGAGAGTGTGTTGTGTGAGAGAGAGAGAGTAAGAGAGTGTGTGTGTGTGTGTGTGTGAGAGAGAGAGAGAGACACACAGAGGAGAGAGAGGAGTAAGAGAGTGTGTGTGTGAGAGAGAGTAAGAGAGTGTGTGTGTGTGTGAGAGAGTGTGTGTGTGAGAGAGAGTGTGTGTGAGAGAGAGAGAGAGAGAGAGACGCACAGAGAGAGAGAGAGTAAGAGAGTGTGGTGTGTGAGAGAGAGAGAGAGTAAGAGAGTGTGTGTGTGTGTGTGTGTGAGAGAGAGTGTGTGTGAGAGAGAGTGTGTGAGAGAGAGAGAGACACAGAGAGAGAGAGTAACAGAGTTGTGTCATGATTTGTTTGGTGATCAGATCCACATGCGGGTGACGGAGAAGAGCCAGAGACTAGTTCTCACACACACACACACACAGAGAGAGAGAGATTTATAGAGTCGCCTGGAGTATTCGGCATCAGAGTCTCTGAGGATCACACAGAATCACAGACTCCTGAGGAACATCTTCATCTCCATGGGCTCAGCCATCATCATCATCATCGAGGTGAGTGTGTGTGTGTGTGCGTGTGTGTGTGTGTGTGTGTGCGTGTGTGAGTGTGTGTGTGTGTGTGATGGGATACATTAGTCTCTTCAGCTTCATTTCTACAGCGCTTTATACAGTGGAGATTCAAAGCTTCACAACAACTGGGATAACTATGGCTTAAAACTAATTATTTTAATAAGCATAATTTGCATCTTATTTCCTGTCATTAATCTGTCAGATCATCTTCATCATCATGTTCAGATCTCACTCAATACTCCTATAAACTTTCACACGATGATGATGATGATGATGATGATGATGATGATGATGAGCTGAAATCATAAACACTGCAGACCGACTCGTGAACATCAGACGCTCGTGAACATCAGACGCTC
>JARPMJ010009589.1:0-5000 GCA_033366665.1 Phoxinus dragarum
AGTTTAAAGAGGTTTTTTCCTTTTTTTGGAAAGAATTTAAATTAAAAAAAGAGTGTTTTGTAAACTTGCGCCAGTGGTGGGACTGTGGGAAAGTTGAAATTAGATTGTTATGTCAACAGTATACTTTTAGTGTCTCTAAAATATAGCACAAAAATTGGAAAAACTTGAAGCTGAAATTGTGGAGTTACAATCGCTAATAGAGGTCACTGGAGGGCAGAGTGGTATTGATGCCCTTAAGGCCAAAAAGCTATGTATTGCGGACCTGCTAGGCACGAAGGCAAAGGGAGCTTTGGTCAGGTCGCGGTATCAAAATCTCACGCAAATGGATGCCCCATCCAAATTCTTTTTTAATTTGGAAAGGAAAAATGGCCAGAGTCGATATATTCACTCCCTACGCTCAGAAAATGGGCAAAAGCTGACAGCGCCGTCTGAAATAAGACAGCGGGCTGTGAGGTTCTATAAGGAACTGTATGGGAGTGAATATGAGGAAGATGAAGAAATGTCTGCTGGTTTTTATGCAGGTCTACCAAAGCTACAGGAGGAGTCAAAGGCAGTGCTTGAGAGGCCTGTGTGTGAGCAAGAGCTTTGGAATGCAATGCAGAACATGGAGGGCGGAAAATCGCCTGGCATCGATGGTCTTCCAGTTGAGTTCTACAAAGCCTTCTGGGAGGTCATGGGTGAGGATTTCTTGGGTGTTCTCAATGAGAGCATAGCTGAGGGTTCTCTACCTCTGAGTTGTAGGAGAGCTGCAATTACTCTTCTACCAAAGAAAGGCGATTTGCAAGAAATTAAGAACTGGAGACCAGTGAGCTTGTTGTGCTCTGATTTGAAAGTCTTCTCTAAGGCTCTGGCCAACAGATTGAGAGATGTGATGGGGCAAGTTATACACCCTGACCAAACGTACTGCGTGCCTAGTAGGTCTATTTCAGATAATATTTTTCTTGTTAGGGACATAATAGAAGTAGCTGGCCTTTTGGGAATCAATCTAGGACTCATTTCCATTGATCAAGAGAAGGCATTTGATAGAGTTGAACACCAGTACCTTTGGAACACTCTTAATGCTTTTGGTTTTGGCTCAGGTTTTATTGGAGTAATTCAAGTGTTATATAGAGATATTGAAAGTATGCTAAAAATCAATGGTGGTTTGAGCGCCCCTTTTAAAGTTAGTCGAGGCATTAGACAAGGATGTGCCCTATCTGGAATGCTGTACTCTTTGGCAATTGAACCATTGTTAAATAAGCTACGTTCTAAAATAGAAGGTTTAACATTGTCTCATAACAAATTGCAGCATCAGATATCAGCTTATGCTGATGATGTAATGATTATAGTTAATGGGCAGAATGATATAAATACTTTGGTTAAAGTTGTCGAAGGGTTTGGAAGAATATCTGCCTCCAAAATAAACTGGAGTAAAAGTGATGCATTGATTGTTGGGAAATGGGAGAAGGGTCCACCATTATTACCTGGTGGGTTAAATTGGAAAAAAGGAGGGATTAAATATCTTGGAGTTTTTATCGGGGATAACGGCTACTCAAGGAAAAAAATTGGGTTGGGGTGGTTGAAAAAATAGAGGGTAGATTAAAGAAATGGAAGTGGATACATCCACAACTGTCTTTTAGAGGGAGGGTTTTAATCATTAATAATTTGACTGCCTCAACATTGTGGCATAGATTGTCATGTGTGGACCCTCCTCCTGGTTTGCTTTCTAGGTTGCAAGTAATGTTTGTTAATTTTTTCTGGGACCGGCTTCATTGGGTTCCCCAAAGTGTTCTTTTTCTCCCTGTGGAAGAAGGCGGCCAAGGATTGGTGCACTTGCCGAGTAGACTGGCGACTTTTCGCTTGCAATTCATCCAGAGACTATTAACTGGTTCTGAGGATCTGGTATGGAGGAAAAGTTGCCCAGATTATCCTACAGAAGACTGATAGACTTGGACTTGACAACACCCTGATACTTATGGATTCTAAACAACTGAATCTAAAAGACTTGCCTTCCTTCTACTGTGGACTTTTTAAAGTGTGGGGACTTTTTAATTGTACCAGGAATGGAAAGACAGATTCTGTATTCTGGTTGCTCGAGGAGCCTTTGGTCAAAGGAGCCCGTTTTGATTTATCAAACGAGGGTTTCCCAGGTCTTACGCTAAGGCTATGTGGCTCTGGTATGGTGAAATTGAAAGATTTAATTGATGTAGTTGGACCTAATCTAAGTGATGCACCTGCATTGGCCACGGCATTAGGCCAGAGCTCTTTACGTCAAATTGAGATCATTTTAAAAAAATGGAAAGGAAGATTAACAGAGGGAGAATTAATCATGTTGCAAAATTTTTGTAATGGAAGCCTGCTTCCAAATTTGAGAGACCCCTTTCCAAAAATTGTAATTTCACCAGATTTAAAGGGTATGTCTGGTATTCTGCTGGATTTAAAAGGGTTGCATGATTTGGAGTTGGGTTTGGTTGGAGGAAAATTGTTGTATAGGTGTTTTGTTAAAATTTTAAATAAAGTGGCATTAAATGAGAAGAAAGACACTGTGTGGCGAGAAAAGTTTGGGTTACAAGAGGAAGATAAGCCAGTTTGGAGGGTGATATACAAACCACCATTGAATAAGCAAACCGGTGATTTGCAGTGGCGTATATTGCATGGGGCTATAGCTATCAATGCTTTTGTTTCTGTTATAAATTCAGATGTTGTTGACAAATGTGTTTTTTTGCGGAATCAGAGAAACGGTTTTTCATTGTTTTACAGAATGTATTAGATTGGGATTACTTTTTGTTTTATTGAAGGATCTGTTTTTAAGATTTCAGGAAAATTTCACGTGTAATGTGTTTATTTTTGGGATCGAGGTATGGTCAAAAACAGAGAATAAAATGGCAGCTAATTAATTTTATTGTTGGGCAAGCCAAACTTGCAATTTGCATCACAAGGAGAAATAGAATGGAGAATAGAAATGGACAAGATGTTGTTCTTCTTTTTAAAGCTTTCCTAAAAGCTAGGGTTGGTGTTGAATACAAGTACTATTAAATAATGAATGACATGGAGTCTTTTAAATTGCAGTGGTGTTATAATAATATAATTTGTACTGTAATTGAAGGAGAATTAACTTTTGATGTGTTATTAATTTGAAGTTGCGTGTATAGATGATTTAATGGAATTGTCTTGTAAAATAAAGTTTTTTCTAAAAATCAAATCTCTCTCTCTCTCTCTCCTCTCTCTCTCAGAGACAAGACTTTCATCCAGACAAGCCCGCGCCACCCATTCTGCCCCCTGGTTATCTGATGTTCTCCGTGAACATTGTTTTGGACTCAGTGCTGCAGAGGAAGTGGTGCAAATAAAAAAAACTCTTCCTTCACTGCAAATCTCTCCACTGCTAAAACAACATTCTACCACAACAAAAATAACAATTGTTCTGACTCTCTTTTCAAAACCTTCTCTTATCTTCTGTGTCTTACTTACATTATAAACACTTCCCTTCACTCTGGTACCTTTACCACAGCATTTAAGCAAGCTCAGGTAACCCCACTACTTAAGAAACCCATTTAAAATCCAGCACTTTTAAAAAAACTACAGACCGATATCCCTTCTTGCATTCATTGCAAAGACACTTGAGCAAGTTGTGTTTAACCAACTCTCCATGTTTCTAGCACAGAACAACATCCTGGACAACAACCAATCTGTTTTCAAAAGTGGCCACTCAACTGAGACTGCCCTGCTCTCGGTTACTGAAGCTCTGAGGTTGGGAAGAGCAACTTCCAAATCCTCAGGTCTCATCCTGCTGGATCTGTCTGCTGCTTTTGACACAGTCAACCACCAGATCCTTCTGTCAACCCTCATGAAGGTGGGCGTCTCAGGAACTGCACTCCAGTGGTTCAAGTTTTACCTCTCAGCAGGTCCTTCAGGGTGTTGTGGACAGGGTGAGGTCTCTAAGTCACAACTTCTTGCTTCTGGGGTGCCTCAGGGCTCAGTGCTGGGACCACTTCTCTTCTCCATCTACATGTTATTACTATGTCATTCAGAAACATGGCTTTTCCTATCACTGCTATGCTGATGACATACAACTCTACCTCTCATTTCAGCCGGATGATCCAACGGTACCTGTTCGTATTGCATCCTGTCTGACAGACATTTCTCGCTGGATGAAAGGACCATCACCTTCAAATCAACCTTGCGAAGACAGAGCTGCTTGTGGTCTTATCCAACCCAACACTTCACCACAACTTCTCTATACAGCTAGGTTCGTCATCCATAACTCCTTCCAGGACAGCCAGGAATCTTGGAGAATTTTGATTGATAATAAGCTTCACAGACCATATTTCCACAATGGCACAGACCTGCATATTTGCTTTATAACAACATTAGGAAGATTAGACCCTTCCTATCAGAGCAGGCCGCACAACTCCTTGTCCAAGAACTTTCTCTCTCCAGACTGGACTATTGTAATGCTCTCCTAGCAGGCCTTCTGGCTTGTACTATCAAGCCATTGCAACTGATTCAGAATGCAGCAGTGAGGGTGGTTTTCATCGTCACACCTCTCTTTATCAGTTTGCACTGGCTGCCTATCGCCTCTCACATCAAATTCAAGGCACTGATGTTTGCTTAAAAGACGACCACTGGCTTTGCACCAATATACCTAAACTCGCTAGTTCAGAATTATGCGCCCTCCAGAAGCTTGCATTCTGCAAGTGAACGTGCCATCATCCCAAAAGAGGCAAGGAATCACTCTCACGGACCTGGTCCTGGACTGTTCCCAGCTGGTGGAATGACCTGCCCAACTCAGTTTTCACCTTGTTTGGTAACTATGAAGTGATATCAACCTAAAAATGGTTCTATGCAAATATTTATTTATATAGTTTTAAATGATTTAATATTATGTGTTTCTTATCCTATTCACATGAACACACACACAAAAAAAGAAGAACAAACTCTGCTAATCACTACAGGCAAAAAGTCACACTAAACAACATTATTAATGATTCATTCCCCAGTGCATGCTGAGAGTGAAAAAAACA
>JARPMJ010009589.1:7500-25513 GCA_033366665.1 Phoxinus dragarum
GAACAGAGGGACAGAGGGACAGACAGACAGACAGACAGACAGATACCTGAGTGCGAGTCTGTTCTTGTCCTCTGGTTCTGCTAAGTTCAGCCTTCACAGGAATCTTCTGACTGTCTGATCAGATCCAGAGATTATCAATCAATTTCAGCTCTACTGAATCATGATGAACATGTGAGACCTTCATTAGTTTACAGTTTCTCATGATCCGTACCAAAAGGTTTTCCATTGAAGACACAGTAGAGCTGTGAGACGTAAGTGATGATGGACAGAAGATCCGGCTCTTCCACACACATCAGCTCATCCGGATCCAGCAGAGCAGGAACTCCCAGCTCACGCTCCGCAACCACAAACGCCTGATGATGAAGAGATATAAAGGACATGAGAGGGATAAACTCAACCAGGACATTCATCACAAGTGCAATAATCAACAATCAATCAATGTGATTGGAACAACAATCACAGCTACAGTAATTCACAGGTACAATGGTCACAGGGAGTTTCGGGAGTTTATTGTCAATTCGGTCAGAGATAAATAAATCTCTTCCGAGTCTCTCTCAACAGATTCCTCATCTCACATGTGAAGCTTCAACATCTTCAGCTACAGAAACTGAAGTCCAGCTGATCTCTACAGAAACTCACCAGACGCATGTTCTCGTAGACGTTGTGTCTGGACAGAGAGTGGAAATCTCTGCAGAGAGAAACAAACAAGAGAGATGAAGACAAATCAGATACAGACAGAACACACGTGGATATGAGAAGAAACACACACAGGATGTTTCTAAACAACAAAACAGCTGATATGTGCATTTCAATAATCTAGAGCAAGGGGGGGGGGGGGGGGGGGGGGGCAATTATTATATATATTTTTTAAGTTACCATTGAATACCATGGTTAACATACTGTTCATAAAAGCCCTTATATTATTATTATCAGATTATACCATGGCACTGAATATAGCCTACCGTAGAATATCTTATGATAACCTATAGGCTACTTATAATTTCATGTTGATAATTTAATAATGTCTTGAACTAGTTTTGTCCAATATCTGCAATTAATTGGCTAATTTATTGCATACAGATGATCATATTATCATATTAAAAAGTCATGACTCAATGAATCAGTGTTGATTCTTACGGTAGATCTTATTTAACTCGTGCTTCTTACAGAAGCCTAGATCTTATTAAACTCGTGCTTCTTACAGTAGATCATAATAAACTCGTGCTACTTACAGTAGATTTTATTAAACTCGTGCTTCTTACAGTAGATCATATTAAACTCGTGCTTCTTACAGTAGATCTTATAAAACTCGTGCTTCTTACAGTAGATCATATTAAACTCGTGCTTCTTACAGTAGATCATATTAAACTCGTGCTTCTTACAGTAGATCTTATTAAACTCGTGCTACTTACAGTAGATCATATTAAACTCATGCTTCTTACAGTAGATCATATTAAACTCGTGCTTCTTACAGTAGATCTTATAAACTCGTGCTTCTTACAGTAGATCTTATTAAACTCATGCTTCTTACAGTAGATCTTATAAAACTCGTGCTTCTTACAGTAGATCATATTAAACTCATGCTTCTTACAGTAGATCATATTAAACTCGTGCTTCTTACAGTAGATCTTATTAAACTCGTGCTTCTTACAGTAGATCTTATTAAACTCATGCTTCTTACAGTAGATCATATTAAACTCGTGCTTCTTACAGTAGATCATATTAAACTCGTGCTTCTTACAGTAGATCATATTAAACTCATGCTTCTTACAGTAGATCTTATTAAACTCGTGCTTCTTACAGTAGATCTTATTAAACTCGTGCTTCTTACAGTAGATCATATTAAACTCATGCTTCTTACAGTACATCTTATTAAACTCGTGCTTCTTACAGTAGATCTTATTAAACTCGTGCTTCTTACAGTAGATCATATTAAACTCGTGCTTCTTACAGTACATCTTATTAAACTCATGCTTCTTACAGTAGATCATATTAAACTCGTGCTTCTTACAGTAGATCATATTAAACTCGTGCTTCTTACAGTAGATCATATTAAACTCATGCTTCTTACAGTAGATCTTATTAAACTCGTGCTTCTTACAGTAGATCTTATTAAACTCGTGCTTCTTACAGTAGATCATATTAAACTCGTGCTTCTTACAGTAGATCATATTAAACTCATGCTTCTTACAGTAGATCTTATTAAACTCGTGCTTCTTACAGTAGATCATATTAAACTCGTGCTTCTTACAGTAGATCTTATAAAACTCGTGCTTCTTACAGTAGATCATATTAAACTCGTGCTTCTTACAGTAGATCATATTAAACTCATGCTTCTTACAGTAGATCTTATTAAACTCGTGCTTCTTACAGTAGATCTTATTAAACTCGTGCTTCTTACAGTAGATCATATTAAACTCGTGCTTCTTACAGTACATCTTATTAAACTCGTGCTTCTTACAGTAGATCATATTAAACTCATGCTTCTTACAGTAGATCTTATTAAACTCGTGCTTCTTACAGTAGATCTTATTAAACTCGTGCTTCTTACAGTAGATCATATTAAACTCATGCTTCTTACAGTAGATCATATAAAACTCGTGCTTCTTACAGTAGATCATATTAAACTCGTGCTTCTTACAGTAGATCTTATAAAACTCGTGCTTCTTACAGTAGATCATATTAAACTCGTGCTTCTTACAGTAGATCATATTAAACTCATGCTTCTTACAGTAGATCTTATTAAACTCGTGCTTCTTACAGTAGATCTTATAAAACTCGTGCTTCTTACAGTAGATCATATTAAAACTCGTGCTTCTTACAGTAGATCATATTAAACTCGTGCTTCTTACAGTAGATCATATTAAACTCGTGCTTCTTACAGTAGATCTTATAAAACTCGTGCTTCTTACAGTAGATCATATTAAACTCGTGCTTCTTACAGTAGATCATATTAAACTCGTGCTTCTTACAGTAGATCTTATAAAACTCGTGCTTCTTACAGTAGATCTTATTAAACTCGTGCTTCTTACAGTAGATCATATTAAACTCGTGCTTCTTACAGTTGATCATATTAAACTCGTGCTTCTTACAGTAGATCATAATAAACTCGTGCTTCTTACAGTAGATCTTATTAAACTCGTGCTTCTTACAGTAGATCATATTAAACTCATGCTTCTTACAGTAGATCATATTAAACTCGTGCTTCTTACAGTAGATCATATTAAACTCGTGCTTCTTACAGTAGATCTTATAAAACTCGTGCTTCTTACAGTAGATCATATTAAACTCGTGCTTCTTACAGTAGATCAATATTAAACTCGTGCTTCTTACAGTAGATCTTATAAAACTCGTGCTTCTTACAGTAGATCATATTAAACTCGTGCTTCTTACAGTAGATCATATTAAACTCGTGCTTCTTACAGTAGATCTTATTAAACTCGTGCTTCTTACAGTAGATCATATTAAACTTGTGCTTCTTACAGTAGATCATATTAAACTCGTGCTTCTTACAGTAGATCTTATTAAACTCATGCTTCTTACAGTAGATCATATTAAACTTGTGCTTCTTACAGTAGATCATATTAAACTCATGCTTCTTACAGTAGATCATATTAAACTCGTGCTTCTTACAGTATCTCGGGTCTGTGTTTATGGATGATCGCACAGAAAGCCAGTCCATCTGTGAATGAGGAGATCATATCTGTGATCTGAACATCAGAATAACCTTCACAAACATCTCGACACCAGTCCTGAAGAGCTCTCACTGAACACATGACCGAGAAACACACTTTACTTCAGTTTCTCCGGGTAAAGCATCATTGACGCGGGGACGCGCTCTTCATTCAGGAATAGACACCGATCAAAATCATGTCTCTGTTCACCGGTCTCGGGCTTAACGTTACATTCCAGCCCCGATCCCTTCACACATCTGCAAAAACTTTCTCTTTTATAGAGCTAAATAACTCCATCAGAGCTCAAACACGTTCAGGGTTCGCGTTTCTGTTTTCAGTGTCGATTGCTCCGGGTTAACGGTGATTAGATCAAAAAACTGAAGCAAATAAACAAAGATCCAATAACTTGCGCTGTAAATCCGACAGACGAATTCATAAAATACTTCTAAAGAAACACTTCATCACAACACGTCAGAAAACAAAACAATCTAAAAACACACTCTGCTGCACGAGCCTGTAGTCTGAAAAGACATATTTCCTTTCAGTTACTGTTGAGGAGCGCAAAACCCGAGATGGCAGCAGTGCGCATGCGCGGCACACACACACACACACACACACACACACACACACACACACACACACACACACACACACACACACACACACACACACACACACACACCACACACACAAACACTTGATGCGGGGAGTTTTCACATAAATCGCACGCCACCTGCTGGATCAGATCAGATACAGAATGTACAATCTATTATAGGCCTAGCTTAAGATAACATAGATCATAGCAATGCTGAGTCTTCATGGATTTGATTCTCAGCCAATGAATAAACTGTAATTTAAAGACCTGAATGCAGTAACAGAGATCATACAGATATACAAACAGCAGCACATGACAAACAGAAATTACAATTCTGACCATTTGTTCAAGCTCACTTCTCATGAAAAGTGTCTTTGAGCAAAGGGATAAACTTGAAATGACAGATCAACCGAGTCTCTTAAAGAGCATGTGAACAAACACAGGCATGTTTCCACAGTGTGTGTGAAAATACACTCAAAAGACTGACTGTCACTGAGAAGATCAAAACACATTTAATCATGCATGACTAAGCTCTTTGAAAATATGAACACATTTACTAAGGTCAGGCATCGCATCAGGATGAGGAAGTGAGCCAGAAATAATTATGTAGACATCCACCATTCAGTCATGTTTGATATATGATCATTGTTTGGAGTTTGTCTCAATGTTTCTGATGAACTATTAATATTACTGTTATCTCAGCGTCACTCGGCTGAGCTCTCCAGTGAACCATCAAAGAATCTAAAATGCATGATTTATTATTTCATACATGTCAAAATAATTTGATCTATATAAAGCTATTTCATTTCATATGATGACGGTGTTTTTGTCATTGTAAATGATGCTGTGAGTAGATAACTGACTCATTAGTTGACACCAACATGTTTTTCCAAGTTTCCAGCTTTTATCCATCTAAACACTACACTGCAAAATCCCCAGTGTTAAATTAACACTGATAAGTGTGAATTATATAAACTGAGCAGAGTGTTAAATGAACACTGAAGCAGTTAAAGTTAATGAGATAATTAAGTGAATAATTGAGTGATGATTGAAGACCTGAAAACCTGATGTTGACAAGCATAATAACTGAAGGAGAAAACCGGAATGTTTAATCAGTGTTTGCTTTAGTTGGGCTCTTGACCCTTAAATCATTAACTTTATATTTTATTGCTGCTGCTGTACATGAGTTGTAACAGCCAGTTAACAAATAGACAAGGTGATCTGATGGTGTTGGTTGAGTTTTAACATAATCATATTTGACCTAAATCACTGAACTCACTGAGAGCTGGATGTCAACCAATCTGGCTTCAAGAAAGGGCATTCAAACGAGACCGCATTACAGTCGGTCACAGAAACCGCGGGGATCGCAAAAGCTGGTATGGTAGTCATCAGCATTAGGGTTCCTGCTCTGTCCTGCCTCCCCGTGAAGCATCTGTACTGTGGCCTCTAGAAGTTCCTGCCAAGTGGTGCACTGATGCACATCCGGTATGTGAGGCTCTTTATCAGGTATGGTCGTGACTCAACAGAATACAGAATTTTTGAATGACACTCCTTCACTACTGTTGCTGGCGGGGTCGGCCATTTGTCTGAGCTTTGGAGGAGAAAGTGTGGTCCATGGCTCCACCGGTTAGACTTAGCCAGCTCCTCTAGCTACTTACATCTAGCGGGGTTATTCGCAGGATTGTTCGCAGAGTCAACATATCGCCATGAATGTTGATCAGTAAGCTCCTGAATTTCCGCCACTCGGGTGCCAACAAATACCTTAAATCGGCATGACTCAGGACTCAGGGATCCTGTGACGGCAGCAAAAAGCTCCAATCTGGATATTGAATGCAGTCTTTAGGTGAAATTCTTAAACGGGCCACAACAAAGGAGAGATAAGGCTGACTTTGACTGTCTACTGTCATCAGGTAAGCGACAGCTCCATAGGCTTGCTTCGAAGCATCGCAGAACACATGTATCTCATGAGTAATGCTTCTCTCATCCATGGCAGGAGGTGCGTACGCTCAGGGGAAGGTGATTCTCGGCAGGACTTGTAACTTTCCCTCCCAGTCTCTCCAGGCTTGTAGCAAATCCTGGGGCAGTAGGGGATCATCCCAGTCTCTGTGTTTGTCCCAAAGTGGTCTCACTAGGATTTTGGCACGGATGGTGTACGGCAGGATTAACCCGAGGGTGTTGTACTGGCTAACTAAGGCCCTTTAAATGTTACGCATGGTATGAGCATCATAATTTACTGGTCGATGTTTGTACCTCAATGTGTTTGTGGAACAGTGCCAGCTGAGGCCCAGAGCGGATTTATGGAATATTGGATCAACTGGCACAGCATGGGCTACACAGGGTATCGAAGGGCAGGACTTGCCACTCAAACACCGATGGAGTTTGGTCTCCTTCCATGTCACCCCAGACAAATCTCAGAAGGGTCTTCAGAGAGCAGGCGGACCTGGAGGAACATGGCTTTTACATAACCACTTAATAGCTACAGTGTGCTTCCGGAACCTTAACAGCACTCCTAGGAGCGAAGGCCTAAGGTGGGGCCAGGTAACAGCCACTCAGTTAGGTTCAGCAAATATCAAAGTGCTACTGAGAGTGCTAAGTGCTACTGATAAGAACAGTTGGACACAGTGCAGTTCGTATTGTTGTGGGTCACCATGTGATGTGGGATATACCATTATTCCCCTGACCGTGTCAACTGGTGGAAACTAAACTTCTTGACGGTTCCTGCCTGGGTCAGTTTCAGAATTTCAGCATTGTACGCCTTACACTTATCTTTAATGAAAAACTGTTCAGTGTTCTGGAGGCTGGGCATTACCATTTCCTTTGGGGCTTGGAAATCTTTGCGCCTAAGCAGAGGGCTTGTGTAACATATTGGTCTTGTCAGGATCTGGTGACTTCCTTTTAGTTCCTGAAGGGACGTACGTCAACTTGCCACAGTTTTTCAACGTTCCTGAAGAGCTCTACCATTTGGGGAATGGTGGAGGTCAATAAACACTGCTGCGGGTGAATGGACAATTGTTCTGACTTCATGAAGCCTGATGGTGTTAATGAAACATCAAACTGACTCAAAGAAACTCTTTGAAATGTATATATGATACTGGATATCAAGGGTGAAATTGTTAATAATGTAGACAGACAGCAATCTCATTTAATGTCAGTCATGTGTGCAGTGAAATATAATTTAGTTAAGCATTTAAAAGCTGTTGAGAAGTTTAAAACACAGAAAGCTCAAAAAGCAATCATATCAGGATACTTCATGAATTTCAAAACTAAAATGAAGAAATTGCTCTTAATTCATGTAGAATCAGCAGAAAATTTAAAAAGGACAATAACAATTAGATGTTGATAAAATGAGTAAAGAGTTTAATCAATATTAATCAAGCAAATACAAACATTAAGTGAAAGCGAATTAGATCTATCTCTCTCTTTACTGACTTATAAGAGCCAAAGCATCTCAAGAGAAGAAGAGAAGAAAAGGAGTCCAGTTTCAAAGATACATGAAAGTATATCTTGCGTTTCCAAGGAAGAGTAGAAGAGAAACTAGATGTTCTAATGAAAAACAATGAAGAACGAGTTAAAAAATTATATCAGATTCATGTCTCTATTGAAAGTGTTAAGGCCTCTTCTTCAGCTCCTGAACTTTGCCTCCAAAGGTTTTTCCAGGGTGAATTTTCTGGTGCTCTTTCAGTTCATCTCTTTCTATCATCCGTAGTAAAAGCCTTCCAGCACTGAAACACACACCGCCGTGTCTTTTCTGCTGTAATATTACGAATGAATCTTCTCCTTTGTGTGAATCTTCAGGTGTTTCTTCAGGACTGAAGCCCAATGAAACAGTTTACCGCACTGATATTTCTTCAAAATTAGAGTAGATGTGATTTCAGAGAGAAAGCCTGAGCCGCTTCATCCCCAGTGTGAATTCTCATGTGAATCTTCAGACTTGATTTACATGTGAAACGTTTTTTACACTGCAGGGCAGGAGACAGATTTTTTGGCTTCTGGTTTTCCTTTCTTGTTCACGTCCATCAGGTCTAAAAGAAACATTAAATCAAATGAGATTTCAAATGAGAGACAAATGTGAAATAAAAAAATGAAGCCCAAAGTCAAGATCACTGATGAGTTCAATAGTCATTTCAACCCCATCATATCTGATCAACAACTGCTGTGCACAATTATGATCTATTTTAATATCATGAAGATGATGTGTTATAAATCACTAGTTGGTCATGAAACTCTAGATGGCACATACTTGACATGTAATCTGTAAGCAATCACATCATTTCCAACGCCTTTCTAACATTAACAGAGGAATAATCTGGAAGCTTCTCGTCTCTGTATTCTTGATGAGCACCAGAGCAAATATAAAAACATGAACTGCTGCTAGAAAATATGAAAATACTGTTTTATCTTCACCATAATAAGCAGTGTCAGAAACAGAAAGTTGCACAGCGCTGCTATGTATATTGTCAAAGAGTGATTTTGCATTGCTCTGAACAGACAAATCACATGTCAAAATCAGACGGATTTATTTATATCACATCTATGTTGGGTTGAACACGAGTTCATAGAAACCAATCAAACAACAAAATGTCTGTTGCTCATCGTGGCTGTAAATAAACTAATGAATGAATGAGGCATTTATATAGCGCTACTATTTACTACTGTACACACCAAGCGCTTTACAATCACATCAGGTGTCGGCCTCATTCACAACCTGGATGATTCAACAGCAGCCACAGTGAAACAGCGCCAACTATAGGTGGAGAAGAGGGATTTGACTGTGACTAACTTACACAGAAGAGATTTTATTTCTCAGCACATAAAGATGAACTTCTTACCGTGATCTCAGACTTTGGTGATGTGGTTTCTCCACCGCGTGGATCTTCATGTGTATCTTCAGGCGACTTTTAATAGAGAAACTCTTCCCGCACTGATCACACGTGTGCGGCTTCTCTCTGCTGTGGATCCTCTCATGTGATTTCAGAGATGTTGACTGACTGAATCTCTTGTCACAGTGTGAACACTTGTAAGGTTTTTCTCCAGTGTGGATCCTCTCGTGTGTTTTCAGATGTTCAGACTGACTGAATCTCTTGTCACAGTGTGAACACTTGTAAGGTTTTTCTCCAGTGTGAATCCTCATGTGCAGTTTTAAACATGTCGCTGTAATAAAAGTCTTTTCACACTCAAAGCACATGTACTCTCTCACACCGGTATGAGTTTTCTGATGTTTATGTAAATTTTGCAGCTGTGAAAAACTCTTTCCACATACAGAACATGAATGTGGCTTCTCCTTCGTATGAACTGCCAGGTGTGCCTTCAGGTTTGATGCCCTGATAAATGTTTTCCCGCATTGATCACATGTGAACGGCTTCTCTCCGGTGTGGATCCTCATGTGTCTTTTAAGGTGTGAAGAATGACTGAAACTATTCCCACATTGATCACATGTGAACGGCTTCTCTCCGGTGTGGATTCTCATGTGAATCTCACGACTTTGTTTTCTTGTGAAACTCTTTCCACACTGATCACATGTGAACGGCTTCTCTCCAGTGTGGATCCTCTCATGTTTTTTCAGATTTGATGACTGACTGAATCTCTTGTCGCAGTGTGTACACTTGTAAGGTTTTTCTCCAGAGTGAATCCTCATGTGAATCTCACGACTTTGTTTGTTTGTGAAACTCTTTCCACACTGAGTGCAGGTGAAAGATTTCTTGTCTCTTCTTTTCTTCAAAAATGTATGTGTAGTCTTTGAGCGACTCAAAGGTTTTGCAGGTTTGACATGATGTTTCTCTTCCACTTCTCTCAGTTCTTCACTCTCCTCCTCCACTTCTCTCAGTTCTTCACTCTCCTCCATCAGCTCTGAAATTAAAGAAAAAAAAGTTGAATTGCATTTCCAGTACATCTGTCACGTGTAGTGTTTGTGTTCATGTTATGTTTGCCTGTGACACCCAGCTTGAGATCCTGCATTCTTCCCTACTTCATCCAACGTGTGACAACATCCAAATTCAAAGAGAGAAATATGATTATAAAGTCAAAGGACATAAAGTGAGCCCTAAAATATTCCCATCATTTTGATGAGTTTTTATAAATTAATTATGCATGTCTTGAAAACCTCCATGAATGAGGAACATAGATCTTCCAATTCTTACTTTTAAAACATTATAGGCACAAATCCCATGTTTCTGTCAGGAGAACTATTCAAAATATTTGATCAATGACACAATTATCTAATGTAATAAACACATTAAACGTATACAACTGTAAGGTTGGAAATAATCCAAGATTATTTTAAAGCAACAAAGACATTTGCTTTTCACTAAGACATTTTCAGCACAGCAATGATTTAGAGGTTTGGGACAATAGAGAAGTTGTGATCATCTGATTGGTCAGTTTTGAATATCTCACACCTGGGTGTTAGTGACATGGTCGGGGGAAGATGACAAAAGAGGATTGTAACGGGGGTTCTGTCTCTTTTCTTGGGATGCTGAGCTGGTCTTGAGACAGAGGCTCTCTGCCTTTGGCTCTCTCTTTCTCTCTCTCTCTTTCTCTGGTAACATGTTACATTTATGCTGGGTACAAATGGTTTGAATTATCATTTCATTACATCTATGTTGTAACTATTTTAATTGTAAACATAACCTTATTTTACATTGAACCTTTTTAATTCATGGAGTCAGATTAAAACGAGATAATTGCATATGAGAACATGTGTCTTATTTAACCAAATTACTTTGAGATGCTGGAAAGACGGAACACGCAAGAAACCTTCCCTGTATTATTGGAAACCCTCATTGGACCAATATAGAGCGGGCAGTATATCCAAAACAATCCCTATCGAATTGTGTCAATACTCAGCAAACTATATTGAGAAATGTCAAAATGTTTGGTAACATAGTTGCAAAAAAAATGTAAAACGTAAAATAAAACAGCTCAAATATTTAGTTGGACCTGATGTTGACGATCAATATAACAGTTTCTCAAACCTCCCTTTACTGACCATTTGCTGTAAACAAACAAGAAAGAAAATATTCTTCTATTTCATAGTTTACTTTATTTGTCTAATTATGAAGAAGTGCTTGAATGTTTCTAACATGAATGTTCTCCAGCATCATGAATGAATGAAGAATAAACACCAACCTCTTTGTTCTTCAGGATCTTCAGTGTGTTTCATTCTGCAGGGTTCTGGATCACTCGTGTTCTCACTGTCCTCTTTAATAAACTCAGTCTCTGCAGATTTCAGCTCTTCCTGATGCTTTCATGCTCGTCTTCACTTGTAGACTGATGGGAATATTCCAGCATTTATAGGAGAATTACAGTGGGAGGAGCTTCACTGATGATGTGATTGCTGTGGGAGGAGCTTCACTAATGATGTGATTGACATGGGAGGAGCTTTACTGATGATGTGATTGACATGGGAGGAGCTTCACTGATGATGTGATTGCTGTGGGAGGAGCTTCACTGATGATGAATTCCACTGTAGGAGCTGAAAATCAAAGTTATCAGTTACTGAGTTTGTTTTAATACTAAATGACACATCTAAGCATTTATGTCTGTATCTCTGTATATATAAACCAACCAACAATTACCCTCAGTCTAATGACACCAATGAAATTAGCTTTAACTGGCCATTTACAGGAGATCTGAAGACATCAGCATAATAAATGAGGTGAGAACAGGAACTATTGTTATGAAATAAAGAGTGTTTTCAGCAGATCTGTGAATATTGATGAGCCTCAGACTATCAACACTCATTCAACAAGCCATTCAGGATCATCAGCAGATCATCTCACTTTATTCTGAGTGTTTGCTGTTAGAAACACATTATTTGACTCAGGATACATGATAAAAGCCTATAAAACTGCTCCATGGAAAGATGATACTGTTATTTCTCTCAATATGACATGGATAAAAACATCAATAATACAAAAACAAACACTAATGTCACTCGTTTTCAACCACTACAGCTACATAACTATGACCTGAAACATGTTTTGATTTTATGATAACTACATTCATTGTATTCATGTAATTAGATCTCTAACACGTAACAGTTTTATGTGCAGAGACTGACAATCTTCAATGACAATTAGATGATTATCTTTGCTTAATGTTGCGGCTAAGCTAATGTTGCGGCTAAACAGCAGCTGAGCTAATTATATTCCTTTTGCTTCTCTGTTTTATCTCGGGATGCCCATCCTGAGGTAACTAGAGAGTACGTCCAGGAATCGTCTGCATCCAGTCTAGAGTACGTCTGGATCCAGTCTATAATGAAGACTTGAGATGCCCAACACCTGTGAAGAGACCAAGTCTTGACAGGACTTCAACTCTGAATCAACATGCACCAGTGCAACGTGATCTCATGAGAATACGTGAGCATTTTTACATGAAGTGTGAGTTGTACCACATGTACATTACGTACACATATGATTATGTAATTGCAAAGTTAGTATAAGAATTGAGATCGCTCCTAAATGATTAACATTTCTCAAAAGTGACAGATAAAATTGAAATATTTACAGAGAAGAGGAAGACGAAAACACGCAAGGACCCATCTTCATATTACAGATCATGTTTTCAGTCGTATTTATTCCTTCCCCGGCACGGCAAGCAGATGATACGAGTTCTCAGACAAATGGAGAAACTGAATAAAAAGTTAATAAACATTGTAAGAGGGTTTATGTCAGAAAGCCAATTTGAATGCCCCAATTGTGAAATATTACTTTTGCAGGAGAGGTGTGGATCGCTTGACGCATGATTAAAACTTGCCTTTGCCCCAATGACAGGGACAGTATAAACTTTGTTCCCGGTTTCTGAGCGCCGCAATTTCAGTTGAAAACCTACACGCTTTTCTGTGATTTTTTTTATTGAACAATTATTCATGTACAAACAATGTGGCAATATTAGTAATTCTTTACAATAGAACATACAGATCAGGTGCATGTAAAAAAACAAAAAAAAAAACAAAAAAAAAAACAAAACAAAGGGGGCTAAGGTTGTAGATCAGTAGTTTGTTCAAATAAAGTGTTTGATTAGTTAGCAAGTAGCCTATATGTTCAGGAAAGGCATAATACAAATTGTATGGGTTAATGTAAAGGTAAACGGACTCTGCACGAAGCTCTTTTGAAGCTGTCAAATGGTGTTGCTATTGGACACTTAATTGTGATTATTGCTGCTCTGAGGTTTCTTATAGGCTACTGTTAAATCGTTGTTGTTGTTGTTTTTGAAGAAGCATTACTCTTGCCTCTGAGAAAACAACACAGGAATAGCGACAATTGTGCATATAAATTACTACTTATTTGGCTTGTATTACAACCTGTCGGCAATTTTCTACATCCTTTTGTGAACGTCGTTTTACACTTGTATGCTGCACAGCGGGTCATCTTACAAGTGCCGTCGGAGCTAACAATCTCTGTATAACGGCCGTTGGAGCCCTCCTACCTTGCTGGTAGGGAATCGTAAGATGGCCGCTCGAACACTTCCGGTGGCTTCACTGTCCAGACATTATATAGATCAGTGACCGTAACTTACTAGCTGCTGCATATTTACTGTATCAACGAGATGAGGCAGCAGTAGACCTAAAAAAATACAAGCATTTTTTGTGAAAATTAAATTTTGCGTTTTTTTACTGTATTTGATTAATGTCATTGTATAAAAAGAGGTTTAAATAAATAAAAATCTTACAGACATACATGATTTGTATACATTTTATTTCTGTGGTAAGAGGACTTGAAATGACTCGAAACTAAAATGGACGGACTTTGGACTCGACTTGAGACTTGTTGGCTTTGACTTTTGACTCGACTCGGGACTTGCCTCATCTTGGACTCGACTTGACTCGGGACTCGAGGGCAAAGACTTGAGACTTACTTGTGACTTGCATAACAATGACTTTGTCCCACCTCTGCTAATTTAGCTCTAATCCACCGGTCATGCAGGAGCTATATCTATTTCACAATCTATTTTTTTACAAGAATTCACAATTTAACATTTTTTTTTTCTTGGTTTGTTTTCTAGAAAGACTTCTGATAATAGGTGAATAGTGGGCTTGGAGTTGAATAGGGCCTGAATAAAGGCTATAATGGCTGAATTCAGACAAAATAATATTTATAAAAGAATGTCTCATGTTGGCAGCAGTGTGAAAGGGTTGTTGATTGAGGACCATAAAGCAAGAATTGAGCTCCTGGCCAGACATTAGTCAAGTAGGTGTTTACAGGACAATAAAATGTATCAGCCTTCTCTAAAGCTCACATGACACGCTCTAATGAAATTATTCACAGAATGCATAGTTTTAGAGATACAAGGGTTTATTCAATGGAGGAGAATATAATACAATTCATGACAGATCAGATGTCCTCAAACACAAACGACAGTGTTACAAAAATTGGTGTTTGGTGTGTTCAAAGGTGTATGTACCAATGGTGCATTGTTGTATTCAAAGAATCACTCGTTCCCGCCATTAAAACACATCATTAATGCAGCTCTGATGTCAGCCTCTTCTGCGTCAGCATGCTCAGGTAATGTCTGAACAGGAGGCCCAATGTTTACAGTCATGTCTGGGTGCTTTTCAGTGAAATTATCACCATGTTCCTCACAAATGTTATGGAGCACACAGCTGGTCAGTGCCATCCTCTTGCTCAGCTTCAGCTTGCAGTCATTTCATTTAATCTCCCAAAAGACATCTCCACAACCGATCGTGCACAGCTCAGCCTGTAATTGTAGGCGTGTTGTTCAGGGGTCAGACTGCCAGTGTCTGAAAAGAGCTTCATGAGCCAATTCTGCATGGGGTATGCCGGATCACCTATCAGGTAATGTCCAACATCACAGCCAGAGATGGTCACTTGGTTTTGCCCTACTAAGTCACGGTGTAACCAGGACCTCCCACAAATGTGACTGTCGTAGCACTCTGGCGTCATGCACACTCCCTGGATAGCCAACACAAACATCCCAGAAAAGAGCTTTGAAAACATCCACAACTACTTGCAGAACAATAGAATGCCAGCCTTTCCGATTGAAATAGTCTCGTGAATAGTCCTCTGGTGCAATTACTGGAATGTGACTGCCATCAATTGCACAGACACACTGTGGAACTCTCCAACGATTCTTAAAGGGCACCTATTATGGAATTTAGAAATTTACCTTTCATGTAGTGTGTAACATAGATCTAAGTGAACAAAAACATCCTGCAAAGTTTGAAATATGAAAGTGCACCGTATATAAAGTTATTGTCTTTCAAAAGTAAGAGTCGACTCGGAGTCATTTTTATGAATCGTTAGAAGACCGAAGCTTTTTCTCTGACTAGATGACGTCAACTTGTCAAGTTATTTGAATACGATACGCCCACTTATTGCGCTCCAAGGCCAGGGAAAACTTGAACACATCATGGCGACGAGACGCTGTGTTCTGAAGTGTGACTCAAAAGCCAACTTTTTTCATCTGCCCAAGGAGGAGCATTTGAAGACTAAGTGGCTACAATTCATATATACAACTATACCACAGAAGTATAGTCCGAGCCTTGTGCTTTGAAGACGATTGCTTAACTTAAATGCAATCAAACTTGGATTCGCGAGTGGCTGATATAGAAGGAAGGTTCAGTTCCAAGTGTATTTGCATCAGCTTCCTCCTCCGTATCACTGTAAGTGTTATTAATAATTTTTGCTTTTATGTTTTATGTAGCATGCTTAATAATTATTTAGTTTGTTCTGTAAGCACCGTTTAGCTTCTAGGTCTTCAATGACAATTGTATTGAGATATGTGAAGTGTTTGTCGTTGTTTTCGGAGTAGTCTTAAAGAATAGAGTAATACCTCGTAGTAACTTAAAACTACATACGTAAACTAACGTAAACTACATACGTAAACTAACGTAACATTTTTGTAAAAATGTTACGTTTATGCATTGGCTAACGCAAACAAAGACTGATTGTGCTTTTACAATATGAACTCTAGGCTATATGCTCGCTAACATAACATTCAATTCTTTATCTTATTTTTACATTTTTACTACAAAGTACAAAGCAGTGGACTATAATCATTATTATTTCACAATTTAATGGATAAAAGCATCATTGTACTCCGTGTTAAACAATATAGTATACCAATCACAACTGACTGGGTCATCTGACCAATCAACGCAGATTAGCGTCGCGCAAAGGAGGGGTTTGGAAAAATGAGTCGTTGAACGAATCATTTGGGAGTCGGTGAGCAAATCAGGTAAAAATAGATGCATATTATACGACAACAAAAGTGTTTTTTGTCATTGCATGCATGTAAAACTGTTGTTGGGGACTCCCAAAACAACATTATAGGAACATTTTAAATGTCATAATAGGTGCCCTTTAAAGAAAGTGGACATTTCTAACAACTTGTCAGTATCAGGAAATCTCATGTGGACGGGAAGATGTGTTGCAGAATTCCTGAACACAATTAAATAGTGCTGAGGCTTACTACAAAAAGATGTCTGATTGTCCTGCATTCACCACCCGTGGCCAGTTTCCAGATGGCAATTGCAACACGTTTTCGGATTGGGACACAAACAGTAGGGAATAAATAATCTTTAAAGACAATTGTTACATGTTTGTCTCTTATTCAGTAATAGAAAATTGTTTGCCACCACAACCACTCATCACTGAATGAGATTGCTCTGTTTAGAGTCTGAACGACAGAGAGAGATTTTGTTTGTGAATGAAATGAGTGAGAGAGTACCGGGTAGGTCGTCATTTGGTATGCGAGTCAATCTCATCAGCAGAGGCAAAGCACAGTTATAGGTACTGTGCACATACGATTGTTTATATTCACACTTAACATAGAACATAACTC
The DNA here is from genome assembly GCA_033366665.1 of Phoxinus dragarum. Lineage (NCBI taxonomy): Eukaryota > Metazoa > Chordata > Actinopteri > Cypriniformes > Leuciscidae > Phoxinus > Phoxinus dragarum. The sequence continues at coordinate 24,571 of JARPMJ010009589.1, forward strand.
AACGTTTAACATAATCCCAGATTTATGAATATGCAAATGTCTGACCAAACAATTAAAATGTTAATTATGCAAGAAAACCTTTATGCTTTGGTCATCTGAACCACTTATTTTGACTTATTTTATCAATAAATTAGAAACACATTTTAATAAAGCCAAATCAGTTTTTTTGTTACAAGTAAATACGTTCGTTGACTTAATACACAATTTTTCACCACCTGCTGGCGTATTTATGTAATATGACGAAATTGTCACTGAACAAATTAATGAACGAATCATTTTGGTGAACGAACTGAAAATGAACGAATCTCTGGAAAGAATCATTAGAATTAGAAAGAATTTCCACCACTAGTACACACATTCTTCCATCACGGTTCGGCACGGTTAGCCAAGTGTGCTGAGAGTTCAGGGCCGAGAACGGTTTGTAATTGTGGACAACAACTGGAACCTTTTACGAAGGTGGAAAAGCAGTTTTTGTTTCTCAGCACATAAAGATGATCTTCTTACCGTGATCTCAGACTGTGTTGATGTGGTTTCTCCACTGCATGGATCTTCATGTGTAGCTTCAGGTGACTTTTAATAGAGAAACTCTCCCCACACTGATCACACGTGTGCGGCTTCTCTCTGCTGTGGATCCTCTCATGTGTTTTCAGAGATGATGATCGACTGAATCTCTTGTCACACTGTGAACACTTGTAAGGTTTTTCTCCAGTGTGAATTCTCTCGTGCCGTTTTAAAATTTTCCATGCAGTAAAAGTCTTCTCACACTCAAAGCACATGTACTCTCTCACACCAGTGTGTATTTTCTGATGTTCATGTAAATATGTCAGCTGTGAAAAACACTTTCCACACACAGAACATGAATGTGGCTTCTCCTTCGTATGAACTGTCAGGTGTCTCTTCAGGTTTGATGCCAAGATAAATGTTTTCCCGCATTGATCACATG
>JARPMJ010009590.1:0-25505 GCA_033366665.1 Phoxinus dragarum
CCTCCGGTGCGAAGTCTTGTTACACTTGTAAGCGTACTCTCTGAGCATTATTCCTTGTGTTGGTATTCCGTGTTTCCTGGACTCTTGACCCTTGCCTGTTTTCTGGACTGTTTATGAACCTGTGCTGCCTGCCTCGACCTAAGCCTGTTTTGACCACGAGTTACCGGATTGCCCTTTGTTGAACTGTCTGCTTGAGTTTGTCTGCTTGTGTGTAAGTTGAAATAAAGTGCTGCACATGGATCCGACCGCCTCATTCCGTACATTACATATACAGCGTTGTGCGTAACTCGGTACTGTTGTACTGTAATTGAATTACTGTTAAGTAAGGGATTGCTCTTATTTTTTCTATAATTTAATTAAAGTTACTTTTGATGTAAATTCATCAAATACTGTAGACTCACATACAGAACAAATATATTTAAACAATAGTGGACTTAACATAAAAAGTACAACTGATGTTAAATTTGAAAATAACCGTCTTCCTTTAAATACTTTGTTCAGGTCAAGAATAATTTATATATTGTACTAATTATATGTAATTAAAAGAGCAGTTTCATGTCTATCCTTTGGTATTGTACAACCAGTTGAGGTTGATTTAGGAATTAATCAACCTCAAGTAATTAGCAATGCAATAGTTTTAGACAGAGTAATTTGTACAGTATCTAATTAGAATTACTTTTTACCTTGCCTAACATTTGGTGTGTGTGTGTGTGTGTGTGTGTGTGGTGTGTGTGTGTGTGTGGATTCAGATAGTGGGGATAAGGTATGAGATTTGTAATTAGTTACTGATAATTTATATGTTTTTTTAAACGTCATGTCACCAAAAGGGTTGAATGACCGCTAGGCTATTAAAACTATAACCATTTATGATCATACATGATGCATTTATTAATCTAGTCTGAATGCAATTGTAGATAAGGAGGAACATTATTCAAAATAACTACTGATTATTATTATGACACTGAACCAAATGGTACATTATAGAACTTTTTTTTTTTATATATATATATATATAGTGACATGAACCAAAAAAAGATTCTATCATCACACCTGTCAGTCCGATGTTTTGTTCAGTTGTCTTTTCTTTCCTATGTGTTTGTTTCTTGTGCTTCAGTTCAGTTTAGCCTTTATTGTTTCCTAGTTAGTCTCCTTAGTTACTGAGCTTATAAGTTACTCAGTTTTAAGTACTCCGTTTTGTTCTGTTTCTTGTCATTGTCATTGCGGCGTGTGGTAAACGTGTTCATTCTCCTGTGTAATTCTGTTAGTGGATTAAAGACTATTTGAGTGAATTCCTGACTTCTTCGTATTAGATTCGACCATACGACTGTGACAGAATAACCGACCTCAAAATGAGTATTGAATGGACCTGTTACCTGCAGAATAGAGGAATAGGTAATGGAGGAATAGGTGATGAAGTTTCTACAAATGTGATGAAGGGTGTCTCGTCTCAACAACGAGATGAAGAGACCCTTAAACTTTTTTGGAGGGTAATGGATGACATTCTTGGACAGATGCTGCTGATGAGGGAGGAGGACCGTCCCTTTGCAGAGTTTGTGGACTGTGCCTTATGGGTTTGCAAATCCTCCATCTCCGTGGGAGTCATGGAGGACGATGCAATCAACTCAAACCCCCCGGGACATTCAACACCTTCAGAAGCCATCTCCCTGTCCGTCCCAGGACCGGAGAGTCCTGGACAACAAGAGAAAAACCTGCCATGGACCACGAGTGTGCGCCTCAGACTCAGAGCCAGCCAAAGGGTTTGTCCCAGAGCCATTGCCAGTTGTCACATCCATCCCTAGGCCGGAGAATATCGGCAGGTCCGTCACGGAGACATTGCTGTTCGAACAATCCACCCCGGGGCCAGATGGTGATGACCGGCTCATTGATCTGATAGCGGACCCACCCTCTTCCCCACCCTTGAGCTCTCTTCTCTGGTCAAGCCAGCTATGATTCTGGATGATTTGCCTTTCCCGCTTGTGCCTCCTGCAAGCTCTTGCTTCGCTTCGGGCTCCTTCACCTCCAGCATGGCTCTGTGAATCAGATCCCTTGGCTAAACCCCTATATCTCCACTCGACCTCGCCCTACAATAAAGGCATTCAATTCAATTCAATTCAGTCCTTCGGCTCCGCCTTGGCTCTGCGCTCCCTCAGATCCACAGTGGTCCACCATCACTCAGGATCCACCGGGCTCCCTCGTCCCTCCAGCTACACCTTTGACTCTTGTGATCGTGGTTTTGATGCGGACCGCCGACCTCAGTCTTCCTCTCCTTCAGCTCACCGGGTCCTCCTTCCCTTCGGTTCCGCCTTGGTCCTCGCTCCCTCTGGTGTTGCCCAGTTCTGCCAGGCCCCGCCCTCAACCATAGTCACCTGAGTTGACAACATCGCCTCGGCCCTCCAGGCCTGTGATGTTGCCCTGGGCCCATTGTCCTTGGAGTTTCGCTTGGGTCTCCACCTCGTCCTTCTCCAGCCCAGGCTCCGTCCAGGAATACCATCAGGGTTCTGCTCTACCTTGGCTCATCCCTCCACCAGTTCTGCCGTTGTATTCCCCTCTGCTTGTGTAACCCCTCATCCAGTCCTAATCTCCCCGCTCTGTGCGGGCATCAAACTCAGGTCTCTGGCGTAGGAGTCAGGCGCTCTAAGGAGGCTAAAGACTAGCATCAGTCGCTAGAGCACCTCTTAAGATCAGGGAAGTGAGGTTTACTCGCAAAGCGACTACTAGCCAGCCTCCGTTACACTCTCCCCCCGAAACTTCATTCCCATCCGGGTCCACGGCACCAATGTAACCCCTCACCCAGGTCCTACAAACCCCGCTATGTGCCAGTCTCAAACCCAGGTCTCCGGCGTAGTCGTCAGTCGCCAGAGCCCCTCTTGAGATCTTGGAAGTGAGGTTTTAATTTCACAGCGACTATAGCAGTCAACCGTTACACTGGCTCCTGTGTTCTGTCCTTCTCCAGCCTCTCCTCCCCCTCCTCCCAAACCCCCTCCCTCCACCGATGGACATGTGCATACGGCGTGAGGAGGAGTACCCAATATTGCAAGCCCAACCTTATATGCTTGTCTTAATAAACCAACAACCCAACGTCATTCAACCCAATTTATTACTGTTGTCTGTGAGATGACGTAATAATCAGCAGTAAATCTCAATGTGATTTGATCAGTGATTAATAAATATGACCAATATCAGGAAAAAATCACATTGGCAACTCATTAACACTTTTAACATGCATCAACACATGCACCCATAACCCCCACCCCCACCCCCCAAACACATCACCATCACTCAAATCTCTGTTTGGAGAACAGACTGTACACCTTGACCTTGCCGGACTGAGATCAGGTAATGTGTTATCAGTCGAATAGATAGTGTTGGAGGTGTGACTGACTGCGCTGATAGAAGAGCCCCTCTGACATGAGAGAATCGCCACTGAGAGCAGCTCGGCACAACAGGTATGAACCAGTCCTTCTCGCTTTCTCCATTACAAAAAAAGACTATAACAGTTTAAATGATTTGATTGAGCAGTGTAACTGCTGGGCATTTGAAATGTTTCATGAAGTACAGCATATTTGGAAATAGAAAAAACACAAATGAGATCTTTTTGATGTCTCAGTAGTTGGCAGTGAGATTGACTTTTGCTTTAGTTTGCTTGCATTTCACATTTGTTTTTTTTCCCAAGACAAAGATGTCAATAGATTTTTCAGGAGAGATCCCAACAGTGTCTTATACAGTTTGAAATCTCAAATCTGAGATTTTTAATATGAACTGGTTGATTTTTTCTTATCAAATTCTTGCAAAACAAAACGATATGAGCTACTGTTGACATTACGCTGCTTTGTAGATATCTTTTTTAACATATTTATCCTGTTGTACAGCACAATGGCCAACTACTGTTGCTTTTATTGTGCTATATAAATAAAGTTGATTGATTTGTAACTCTTAGAGAAAAGGTTCAATGGTGTTCTAGAACTCTAGTGTTCTTGACTCAATTTTAAAGAACCCTTTATGCCAAAAAAAGGTTCTATATAAGGAGAAATATCTTAAATTATTGGATAATACAGTTTAATGGTTATTTAATTGTTTCTAGTATACTTAATTCCTCAATTAAAAAAACAAATGGTTTAAAACTATATCCATAAAATAACCCCTAAGGTTCACCTAACAAAGTTCTGTAGCCTATAGAACCTTTTCTTCTAAATCCGGATTTCAACAGTTGTCTCATTATTATTTATAAAATGAATTTGCATGGTGGAGTAATGTTTTCAATTTTCCTGTAATAATTCATCAGACATAATCAGTTCAGGTCTCTTAATATTCAGTAACTAGCTCTGTTATAATCAATATGAAGTGCCAGGTTAATAATTGCACGTAGAAGTTCTCTGTAGGTTCAACACACAAAAGTAATGAAAAGAAAAAAAAAGAGTTCAGCATTACTACCTCTTCAGTTCTCCTCTAAAATGTTTTACAGATAAGACTAAATGTTGTGTTTTGTCATAAGGAGAAGTCATTTGATGCCGTTGAGTGGTTGAAAATAGCTAAAGTTATTCCTCTGTAAAATCACATTTCAGATGCAGCCAAACTGAAGAATGAAGAAGAATAAAAGTAAAAACACAATATCATACAATACTGATAAAGGTAAGAACTGTAGTGCACTGCATGCATGTCTAATTTTAATTGCTCAATATCTGCAATTACATGTACATAACAATAAAGAAGAAAAAAAACTAATTCGTTTTTGACTTTTTACTCAGTGCAAATAATTTTCTATCACACACTTTTCTTACAAAACAGATGCTGATCTCAAGTGAGTATATTGTTATTTATTGACCTAAATTTATCCATATTATTATTTATGCATGATATAACAAGAAGCTGCCATTTATGAGAAACATAACATTTATGAGATTGGTGCTTTAGATATGTAGTGTGTTGATAATATGAAGTGGTTCTTGATGAAAAGGGGAAGAGAAAAACTAAAATTAGGAAACTAAAAAACAATCCCAGCAAATCCAAAACTCCTGTTGACAGAAAATACTATTTATTGTGCATTATTTACATAATTATTTGTACAGTGCTTGGTATTAATTAATTAATAAATTGATTCAATTGAATTATATATTTTTTTTTTAAATTACTGTGTGCATAATGGCCTCATAAAGGTTGTGCATGAAAATAAATTGTCAGGTACAAAAAGTATCTGAATTCTCTCTGTGTTTGAAGGAAGGGGCAGCGGACAAAACAGAAGAGAAAGCTCTGACCGTTGGATTCTTTCAGCTGGTAAGTTTCTCGATATGATGCTGCGGTTCAGATTGATCTAATTATTGTTTTTTCTCACACATCACTGTTTGTGACCTCTGCGCAGTTCCGCTTCGCCACATGGAAGGAAGGCGTGATGATGGCGGTGGGAAGCGTGTGCTCTCTGGTCCACGCGCCGCGTCCCCTCTCATGCTGCTGGTGTACGGCATGATGACCAACACCTTTGTGGAGTATGAGCTCGAGGTTCAGGAACTGACCGACCCCAACAAAACCTGCATCAATAACACCATTACCTGGCTGAACGGGACTGTGGTCGAGCGGCCGGACAAACACCACACTTACTGTGGGTGAGTGAGGATGTTCAGGACACCGTTTGAGGCTATACACATGATTCTGTCCTCACGACAACCTTTCTACTAGAACCTACTAGAGGGAAATGTATTGTTCTGTGCAAGAGCCACGGATGTAGTCCCCTCTTGACATTCTACTAACTATAAGTAACTTTGCAACTACATGTCAACTACAGTAGCTTTCATTAGAGTATTAGTTGGCTGTTAAAGGTATAGGGTTTAAATTTCGGAGAGGTTATGTAGTACTGTACATACATACATACATACATTCATACATACATACCGGTACATACATACATACATACATACATACATACATACATACCGGTACATACATACATACATACATACATACATACATACATACATACATACATACATACATACATACATACATACATACATACATACATACATACATACATACATTCATTCATTTATACATACATACAGACATACATACATACATGCATACATACATACATACATACATACATACATACATACATGCATGCATACATAAATACATACATACATACATACATGCATGCATGCATACATACATACATACATACATACATACATACATACATGCATACATACATACATACATACATACATACATGCATACATGCATACATACATACATACATTCATTCGTACATACATACATTCATTCATTCATTCATTCATACATACATACATACATACATACATTCATACATTCATTCATTCATTCATACATGCATACATACATACATACATACATACATACATTCATTCGTACATACATACATTCATTCATTCATTCATTCATACATACATACATACATACATACATTCATACATTCATTCATCATACATGCATACATACATACATACATACATACATACATACATACATTCATACATGCATACATGCATACATACATACATACATGCATGCATACATACATACATACATACATACATACATACATACATACATACATTCATTCGTACATACATACATACATTCATTCATACATTCATTCATACATACATACATACATTCATTCATACATTCATTCATACATTCATTCATACATTCATTCATACATTCATTCATTCATACATACATACATACATACATACATACATGCATACATACATACATTCATACATACATACATGCATACATACATACATACATGCATGCATACATACATACATACATACATACATACATTCATTCGTACATACATACATTCATTCATTCATTCATTCATACATACATACATACATACATACATTCATACATGCATACATACATACATACATACATACATACATACATACATACATCATACATTCATACATACATACATACATACATACATACATACATTCATTCATTCATTCATTCATACATAATAGTACAAACATTGTACAATGTGTCACTTTGCATATGCATTTGTCGAATACACAGATGCAATACACATTCAAATGATACATTATACATAATTGCATCATACATTAATACAGTTTATTGTAAATGCTCTCTCTCTACAGTGTGGATATTGAGGCTGAGATGACCAAGTTTGCATTTTACTATGTTGGAATCGGAGCTGGAGTCCTTATCCTGAGTTACTTTCAGGTACAAGAAAACCTTTTTACTGTACGTGGCCATCTAGATGAATGCACTTCAAGGAACTGACCCAATATTAATGTCTAAATCAGGGTTCTAATACACATCCGTTCATCACAGTAGTGCTGCAGGTCTGCCAGAGAACCTCAAGAAGAAAGTTTGTGAATTGACAGTATTGCTCTCTGGTTTCAGATCGCTCTCTGGGTTTCTGCTGCCGCCAGACAGATCCAACGCATCCGAAAAACGTACTTCAGGAAGATAATGCGCATGGAGATCGGCTGGTTTGACTGCAACTCCGTCGGAGAGCTGAACACGAGAATATCTGAGTAATATTCAAGTCTTTCTGTGCTATCTTACACTATGTTAGCTATGTTCATGAATCTGTTGTGGTGTTAAATATCAAAACATCAAAACGTGCATCTTGAGGATTGATCAGAGGTTTCTGTGGATGATAAACCGATTTTGAAAACAATCTAGCATGTCTGTGACTTCTTTTTTCATGTAGTGACATTAACAAAATCAACAACGCTATAGCAGACCAGGTGTCCATCTTCATCGAGAGGATCTCAACATTCATATTTGGTTTCATGGTGGGATTCATTGGCGGGTGGAAGCTGACGCTGGTGGTGATAGCAGTGAGTCCTCTCATTGGACTGGCTGCAGGACTCATGGCAATGGTTGGTATCACCACAGATAGTTTAATACGAAGGAGATGAACCACTTAATTCAATGTACAGTACCTTGAATGCAATGTAAGTCGCTTTGGATAAATGCGTCTGCCAAATGTGTGCTACCGGTCAAAAATTTGGAATAATCTTTTTTTTTTTAAATGCTTTTGAGAAAAGTCTCTTATGCTCATCATGCATTTATTTGATGAAAAATACAGTAAAAACAGCAATATTGTGAAATATTGTAATATTGTATTGTTTCCTATTGTAATATATTTAAAAATGTAATTTATCCATGTTATTCAAAGCTAGTCATTACTCCAGTCTTCAGTGTCACATGATCAGAAATTATTAATCATTTATTATCATTATCAAGGTTGAAATTTTTATACAAATTATACCATTATACAAAAAAATTCCTTGATAAATAGAAAGTTCAAAAGAACAGCCTTTATTTGAAATCTTTTGTAACATTATAAATACCTTTACTGTGACTTTTGTTTAATTTAATGCATCCTTTCTGGATAAAAGTATTAATTTTGTTTTTGTAAAAAAAAAAAAATCGTACATACCTCAAACTTTTGAATGGTAGTGTATCAGTTTCCAATCAGATTTCTTTCTAATCTGAGAGTTTTGTAAAATGTTTTGTCGATGTGAAGGCTGTGGCGAGGCTGACGGGTCGTGAATTGAAGGCCTATGCTAAAGCCGGAGCGGTGGCCGATGAAGTCCTTTCCTCCATCAGAACGGTGGCTGCCTTTGGAGGAGAGCACAAAGAGGCAGAGAGGTACAGCATGCCCTCTCTCTGTCAGTGCAACCCTCTTCACTCATGGATACTCAGAGAGAAACAGGATATTCAATCAGAAAACATTGCACTTTCATCCATCTGGAATTATGTGTATTATGCTTGAAATCAATGGGTTTAAATAGTAAAAGGGATGGTGATTCCGTCATCAATTTCTCACCTTCATGTCAATCCAAACCCGTAAGACTTTTATTCATCTTCAGAATATAAATGAAGATATTTTTAATTAAATCTGAGAGAATTATGTCACTCCAAATGACAGCTACGCAACTATTACTTTGACGCTTCAAAAAGTTCATGCTTGATGCCCAAGAACAAACCTCTTGCTGAAGCTCAAATGTGCTGCGTGACACGAGAATGAACCTCATTGGTTCTTACAGAAGCTCAAACGTGTTGTGTAACATGCTAATTATTTTACATATGCATCTGCTTATACATGATATTGCTTGTTTCTGCTTCTTTTTCGCATGTGTTTTGATCCGGAGATTCAGTTCTCTTTCGGAAGATGTATAATAGGAACTGAAAACACGGAAAGCCGGAAAATTCCACCAATGAGTTAACATGAACTAATAATGTGTTAATGTTAATAATTAACGAGACCTTAGTATGAAGTGTTACCAGTTCATTTCTTTCAACTTGTGCAAAAAAAGAAATAAAAAGCATTTAATAGTATAGCTCATCAATCTAAGATTAATTATTGTTTAGTCAATTTGTATACAATTGATTATGAATGATAAAGTCTTGACACTTTTCTGGGTGCTTTTTCATCAACAACAAAAATAATCGCCTCTGTAAATTGATTTTTTTTCCACAGATATGACAAGAACCTCATCGAGGCCCAGGTGTGGGGTATTAAGAAGGGAGCGATCATCGGTGTGTTTCAGGGATACCTCTGGTGCATCATATTCCTGTGTTACGCTCTGGCTTTCTGGTACGGCTCAAAACTGGTCATTGAAACCAAGGAGCTCACACCCGGAGGCCTCGTTCAGGTATGACTTACAAGCATGAACACAACTTAAATTTTGGTCTTTACCTCAGACAAGGCCATTATATATGACTTGTGCATTATATATGATATGTGCACAAGTCATATGGACTACTAGTATTTTTTTGTCTTATGTGGAGCTTGACAAACGAGGTCATTGTGAGCTGTCGTATCGGAAGTAAGTCTTTTGTGTTGCATAGAAAACATAAAAGTTTTGGAATGACATGGGTGTTACGTTTGGTAAGGCAGACAAAGATGATGGAGAAGCATGGGAGAGGTGGATCTTAATATCAGCCGATTAAACTATTAATAAACAAAACAAAGAAGATAATCCATAAAATAGGATAAACGTTAACAGCTTTGGTTTACACTCAAAGACAATTCAGGCCAATGAACTGAACAAAACTCAGGGCTTAAATATACACAAGATAATGCAGACTGACTCAACTAGAAACAGGTGATGAACATAATTGGTAACTATAGAAACAAATAATGAGGGGGAAAAGGGAAACGGGAACAGAACACATAAGGTAATACAAACTGATGGTATACGTTTACATAACAACAGTGTACTAAAAACTGAAAAGTTAAAAAATTTTTGCATAAAGTTGCAAAATGATCCCCGTTCACACGGATCACGAAAACGACTAGAAACGCTGTATTCTGCTGCCAGGCCAGTAGATGGCGATGTCCCTTTTTAACATGTTTGAACATGTTATGTGCATGATGTCACCGTTTTCCCAAATTTGCGTTTTTGTAGTTTAGACAGGGACAAAATTGGTTTCGTTTTCAAAAGTTTGCATTTTCAGGCCCACAAAATGCAGCTGTCATGTAAAAACACCCTAAAACATTTTTAGTTGAAACCGGTGTTATGTAAACGGTCCCTAAAAGTCTGTAAAACAGAATGAAAACCTTACAATGGGTTAAATAAATGATTACCTTTTTTTTTTTTTTTCATTGTTGAAATTATGATATTTTATTTTACACTTATTATACACTTTATTTTACGGGTGTCTGTGTTACAGTGTAATTATGCATTTAGGTACTATATAATAATAATTAACTACATGTACTTACTCAGAGGTGGGTAGTAACAAAGTACAATAGGCCCTATGCACAGCTGCACTACTTCCTGAACTTAAGCAGGGTTCTTTGTTTCCTGTCTACCAGGATTGGCCAAACTGATTAATCCAGGTGTGTCTGACCAACAACAATAGAGAGCCTAAGTCCCGCCCCTCCGCTTCCGGCTCATGGGACCTTATTTCGGAAAATATATGTATGGTAGTCAATGGCGAGAGACAAATTATCTTTTTATTCCGTCCGAACTGTGCCCTGAATTACACAAATGATGTTTGTCAATTTAAACAATAATTATTAAAGTCAAGAAAGTCGCAGTTTGTCATAAAACAGAAGAGTAACGTTTAGTTTTATGTGGAAATCGCTCAATGAACTACATCTCTCGTCTCGCACTATACGTCACCGTTGCTCGTGTGTGTGCGGTCTGGTACAACACACTCCGGCATGACGGCGTAACGCTACGATTATAACGTAAGACTATAGAAAAAATGACAGACGTTAGCTTCAGTAAAGTTAGCTTCAGTAAAGTTAGCTTCATTCATTGAGAGAAAAGGTATGACGTCACATGTGCGCCTTTTGGGTTTGTAGTCTTTGTAATTACGTATTTTCACAGTCTTATATCTCAACAGTTTTACATCAAACTGCGACTTTCTTGACTTTAAAATGTATCTTTTAAATTGACAGACATCATATGTGTAATTCAGGGCACAATTCAAACGAGATCAAAATATTGGTTGTCTCTCGACATTGACTACCATACAATATTTTTCCGAAATAAGGTCCCATGGTGGTCCACCGGAAGGGGAGGGACTTAGGCTCTCTATAATCAGACACACCTGGATTAATCAGTTTGGCCAATCCTGGCAGACAGGAAACAAAGGACCCTGCTTAAGTTCAGGAAGTAGTGCAGCTGTGCATAGGGCCTATTACTTCGTTACATTTACTTGAGTATTTTTTGGGGAAAATTGTACTTTTAAGAGTAGATTTAAATGTGGGTACTTTTTACTTTTACTCGAGTACATTTCTAATAAAAAAACGGTACTTTTACTTCGTTACGTTGAGCGACGTTCCTCTCGTTACTTTATTTTAATGCAGTAAGTGTTGTTAAATGCGTAGTTTATTCCAAGCGCGCTGTATCTTTTTTCTGGGCATGAGCGATGCTCAATTCACAAATGAATCACTCTTTTGAGTCGATTCTGTTCAAAGACTTCATCAAACAAGTGGGCAGATCTGTCTAAATCGGTTCGCGAATCAGTTTCTATGATCTGTTCAGTTTCCTACACGCACTGAATCGTCTGAAGCGCTTTCAATTCACACTCGACTCGGAGTCGTAACAGGAAGATTTAAGAACGCCGGTTACTGGTGTAACCTTGGTTCTATGAATAGTGGAAGACCGCCAGAGACGGTCGAACATAGTGGAAGGAGTCGCGTCTCGCGAGCCATATCGAGAATCTCGTATTGATTTGTCACCTGTGACCATGACCGATGACGTGTCGGCAGCTATATCCGGTCCGTTCACGTCTCGGTCGTTCTCTGTAGTCATTCTCAATCCGAGTGACCAGAGACTCTGGCGGTCTTCCACTATTCATAGAACCAAGGTTACACCAGTAACCGGCGTTCTATTTCACTGTTACAGACCGCCAGAGACGGTCGAACATAGTGGAAGACGAATACAACCAAGTCACGAGGGGCCGCTCACCTAGATACTGTCCGCTAACACAGCAGAACTGACCAAAGGAATAGGGGCCACATTAATCCTGTAGAATCTTGTGAACGTGCAAGGTGACGACCATGTAGCCGCCGCACATATATCAGAAAGGGGAACTCCCCGTAGCGCTGCCCAAGAAGTAGCCACTGATCGGGTTGAATGGCATTTAATAGATGCTGGAACTGTCTGACCAGCCGAATCATATGCCTGTATAATGGTATCCACCACCCAATGAGATAACCTTTGCTTCGACAAGGGTGAGCCCCTCTGACAGGCATCAAAACGGACGAACAGCTGATCAGTGGTGCGCCATGAAGCAGTCTTCAACACATACTGTCGCAATGTTCTCACTGGACATACGGCTGTCTGGGAAGCCTCTTGATTAAATGCCGCGAGCTGAATGGGCTGGTTCACAAAGTGCTCAGACAACACTTTAGGTCGGAAAGCTGGATTCGGCCAGAGTGTAACCTGATTGTACTCGGGCCCCCATCTGAGACACTGTGGACTCACCGAGAGAGCATGAAGCTCACCTACTCTTCTGGTTGACGTTATAGCCAAGAGAAAAGCAATCTTCATCGAAAGACTCTTAATATCAGCTTGTTCAAGTGGTTCATAAGGTGGTAAACGCAGGCTGTTAAGCACCATCTGAAGATCCCACTGGGTGTGCATTATCCGTACCGGTGGATTAAGACGTACTGCTCCCTTAAGAAAAGCCACCACCAACTTTTCCGCACCAATTGATTTCCCCCCCAAGGGGTTCCGATGTGCTGACATGGCTGCCACGAATACCCTTAGAGTCGCTGGGGACCGCCCAGTGTCCAATAAATGTTGTAAGAATTCCAACACTGAACCGATGGAACAAGTGACTGGGTTAACAGATCGATCTGTACACCATGAAACAAAGATCCTCCATTTACTGGCATAAGTGCGACGTGTTGATGGGGCTCTTGCATTCATGACAGTGTTCCTCACGTCTGCGGAACACTGTGAGAGCTCCTGCTCAACCCCAGGGGCCATACACATAGATTCAACCTGCCTGGTGAGGGGTGCCAAAGCTCCCCGTTCATTTGTGACAGTAGGTCCCTCCGAACTGGCAAAGGTTGTGGTGGACCGGTCGTAAGGGCCACTAGGAGACTGAACCACGGTCTCGCTGGCCAACAGGGTGCCACTAGAATAAGCCTGTGTCGTCTCAACTGCACACGCCTCAGCACAGGCCAGAGAAGTGGAATTGGAGGGAAAGCATAGAGGAGGAGGTCTGGCCAGTCGTGGGCCAGGGCATCCTGGCCCAGGGATCCCTGCTCCTCCTGCTCCGCAAACCACTGCGGACAATGTGTTGTATCCCTGCTGGCAAAGAGGTCGATTGCTGCGGTCCCATAAAGTCCCCAAACTGACTGAACTACCGCCTTGTGCAGACACCAGTCCCCTGGTTTCGGACCCGATCGAGAGAGTGAGTCTGCCACTCTGTTGCAGTGACCAGGAATGTGTGCCGCTCTGATCGACAGAAAGTGCTGGTTTGCCCACAACAGCAGCACTCGTGAAAGTCGAAGGCAAGGTAGAGACCTCGTGCCCCCCTGGTGATTGATTAAAAACACCACTGTGGTGTTGTCGGTCCGCACCAGGATGTGCCTCCCCGATAACTCCTGTCTGAAGTGTCTTAGGGTGAAAAGCACTGCCCATAGCTCTAGGACGTTGATGTGAGATGTCGCCTGCTGCAAGGTCCAACTCCCCTGCACGCCCTGGTGTTGCCACAGCCCTCCCCATCCGGAGAGAGAGGCATCTGTTGTCACTACTTCTCTGCGTGCTGGGGGTGGTCCCATTGGTACACCCCCTTGTAGAAATTGTTCCCGTCTCCAAAGCCTCAGGGAGACAGAGCAACTGGTTGTCACCACAACAAGGGTCTGTCGGTTGTGAACCGCTGACAACCGTCTGGCTATCAACCAACGCTGAAAAGGACGAAGGTGTAACAGTCCTAAGTGAATGGCTGATGAGGCTGCCGTGAGAAGGCCCGCTAGCCGTAAGAAGTGAAGGTAAGGTAGCTTGCGTCGAACCTGGAACCTCGCTATGGCTCCTCGTATAGCCTGCCTCCTGCGTGCTGTGAGGGTAGCCCTCATTATTCTGGAGTCCAGATGTAATCCCAGAAAACATATTGACTGGCATGGTGTAAGGCAGCTTTTCTCCAGGTTTACCCTCAGTCCTAGAGCAGTAACATGCTCCAGTAGGCGCTGTGTGTTGTTGGCCACCTGCTGAGGTGATCTGGCACAGATTAACCAATCGTCCAGGTAAGGGAGAATCAACATGCCCTCCCGTTGTAGAGGTTCTAGTGCCACTTGCATACACCGTGTGAATACACGGGGAGAGAGGGAGAGGCCAAATGGTAGGACTCGATATTGGTATGTCCTGCCCTGGAACGTGAACCGAAGAAACCTTCTGTGATGAGGTGCAATGGGGATGTGGAAATATGCATCCTTCAGATCCACAGAGGTAAACCACATGTCGGGTTCGACTGCTTGCAGGACATCCTTGACACGTAACATGCGGAAAGGAAGGTGTTTGAGACTCCTGTTCAAGCGTCTGAGGTCCAAGATTGGCCTGAAGCTTCCATCCTTCTTGCGAACTAGGAAGTACTTTGAATGAAATCCCCCCGGATGGACCTGGGGGTTTACTAGCTCTACCGCACCCTTTTCCAGTAGCTTCCGGACCTCGAGAGATAGAGCAAGAGCCTGACGAGGGTCCCGAACCACTGTGGGCCGAGTGTGTGTGCATAATTGGGGTCTGTGACGGAACTGAAGACAGTAGCCCTTGTCGAGTGTGTCGAGGAGCCACTTGTTGTTTGTAATCCCTCTCCAAAGTTGTAGTTGAGAGGTTGAAAAGTGTCCCATCACAGACCCTGGACCATCACCGACGATGAGGAGCAGTTTCCCTACCCCTGGGGGGGCGACGATAAGTAGCCGCAGGGCGAGCAGGTGGTCTACGAGCACGGGATGCCTCCCTTCTCGAGTCGTATCCAGATCGCGTTGCCTGTTGTACTGGCCTGTAAGACTGTCCCTGCCTGTACTGGAGTGGATTCGCATGACGAACAGGCATTTGATGTGAGGATGGTCCATAACTCACACTGCGCTCAAGGTGCTGGGACCGAGACTCCACTGCACGAACTCTGCGCTCAAGAGCCTCTTGAGCGGCTGGACCAAAAATCTGCCCAGGTACCAGTGGTAGTTGACGAAGATTGTTACGGCAAGCCTCCGGAAGTCTAGACTGTGCTAGCCAAACCTGCCGCCTAGCCTGAGTAGCAAGCCCAAGAGCCTTTCCGCTAGAGAACGCGATAGAACCCAAGGCTTGTAGGGAAGCCTCAAGTAACTCAGATGTGGTATTATCTGGTGGGTTAGCACTCAAAGCAGAATGAAGTGCTAGCAGAAGATGAGCCATGGAATTCCCCACACGACCCAAGCCTGAGACAGTATTATATATCCTGACCAACAGATCATCTGTGCGTCTACACTCTGGGTTGGGACAGCGAAGATTGTGTCTAAGAGCTTCATCCGGTGAAACCACCAGCGAAGAAACGCATGGCTCCACTGGGGGCATGTTACCAAGGCCCTTGTCGTCTGCATCAGCCATTGCCGCTAGTGTACGAGCCACACGATCAGGTCTGGATAAGGGAGCTGACCGAAACGCTGACGAAACCACATCTGTGAAGTCAGGACAACTCGGCATTAGGAAATCCTCCTGCTGGGAAACTGAGCGACGCAAGAGGTTCGACTGGCCTGATAGGGAAGGAGGTGGATCCAAACTCCGCTTAGCGAGCGCCATCCTAAGTGTGTCCTGCAGAGAAAAAACCACTGAAGGCGGTGCATCCTGAAGGCCAGAACCGTCTTCGCTATGGGAATGTTGGAACTGGGAATGCGAGGGTATCGTCTCCTCCATTGGCGTATAACAATCCTGTTCCTCCCGGTCTAAGGAGTCAGAAGCTGTAATAGATAAAGTATCTGGTTCCCTCCTGGACAACCTGGATGCCAGCTCACACCTGGGCAAGGGAGGAGCTAAAACACCCCCCCCCTGTCCCCTCACTCCCATTCTGACGAGTAGGGGGAACAGATAATAAGTCTCTAATACCCTGAACTGCGTTCGCAAGTTCAGCTACTTGCTGGGTCAATGTGCTTGACTCCGAGGAGGTCCGCATCCTCTTTGAAGGCTTTCCAGTCCCACTGGCCACACGCTTGCTGAATATGAGCATCCATGAGATCCATTGGACCGAAGCAGAGGGAACATGAAGCTGCCATCACTTCCAGCCCAGTAGTTGAAAAAACCCCTGGTCAACCAATGGGGTTATCCACAATAAGCCTTATCAATGTATCACTCTGGTTAACCAATGAGCATAACATAAAGTAGTAAAAAACAATACCACACGCAGTATAACAGAACCCTGGTTAACCACTGAGTTCACGTGAGTACTCACCTCAACACTGCTAGTAGTGATCGGGTCCAAAACAAACCCTGGACAACCAGTGGGTATATGGTCCGATGCACGTCCAATTATAATCCAAATATATCCAAATATCTCCAAATATTTCTCCCGAGACACAGCTGTAGCGGGGAGCAGTTTGCTCACCAAAAACGCTGTGCACGCTCGAGCGAGATCTCTTCGCGAGAATGACAAAGAGAACGACCGAGACGTGAACGGACCGGATATAGCTGCCGACACGTCATCGGTCATGGTCACAGGTGACAAATCAATACGAGATTCTCGATATGGCTCGCGAGACGCGACTCCTTCCACTATGTTCGACCGTCTCTGGCGGTCTGTAACAGTGAAATAGAACATCAAGAAAGCTGGATGAAGTGGCTGTGGACCTACAGTACAGTCAAGTGAAAGCAAATCTGCAAATGCATAATTTTTGCCAGCGATGAAGATCTCTATTATCTTCGTATGCTGAGGACGATATATCCTGTGGAACGAATATCGTTCCACAGGACGATATTCGATTTAATTGCATTCAGGTAATACATTTTACAACCAAACAGATTATTAGCCTACAATATGATAGCACTACTTCAAAGTATGACATTACCCGTTTTTTTTGGACATAGGCCTATACATTATTTTATACAATAAATAAGCTACCATTGTCCACATATGAAATGAACACCCGCCATCCCGCGGTAATGTGTGTGTGTTGCGCAGTGGCGTGCGAACTCAACTTGAAAACGAATGCCTTTGCCTGCCTTAGACACTGTTGACCAGTTTAAACATGCATGCAGAAATATACATTTGATTAGCTACATTTTGGAGAACAGACAGAAGAAGATCCGTCAATGTGCGTTTGATCGTCGTTTGTGTTCAGATGTTCAGTAGCGGTCAGCGCGAGCACATGTGAAGAGTTTTAACTCTTTCTTCTCGGTGTCAATGTTTCCCTTTACATGCCTTTAAATGCAAAACTCTGCAGATTCACTATATTTCGACATTGTCTAATAATCCAACTGTAGTTGTATAAGTTACTATTATACAAACCAAAGGGACAGGCAATGATTTTCGGGCTACAGATGGCAGAAATAATGCTTGTCTCTTCTGTTTTTGTGGCAAAGATAGCCTATCTAATTATGATAATAATAGTCATTTAAATAAAAAATATCTAAATAATATCATGTTTTATATAATATATAAAACATGATATTATTTAGATATTTTTTATCATATATAGGCCTATGATCCGAAGTAACTAACTATAGCTACTTGAGTAGTTTTCTCATTGGATACTTTTCTCATTGGATACTAATTATGATAATAATAGTCATTTAAATAAAAAATATCTAAATAATATCATGTTTTATATATATATCATATATATCGGCCTATGATCCGAAGTAACTAGTAACTAACTACTTGAGTAGTTTTCTCATTGGATACTTTTTTACTCTTACTCAAGTAACTATTAAGATTGTTACTTTTACTTTTACTTTGAGTAAATATTTCTAGAAGTACTTGTACTTTTACTTGAGTACAGTTTTTGGATACTCTACCCACCTCTGTACTTACTATATAGTTACGGTTAGGGGTCGGTTTAGGGTTAGTTACTCGCAAGTCGCAACTCTGCATAATTTACTGTTATTACTATAGTAACTGCATTTAACGTGTAACAAAGACACTATAAATAAAGTGTTGCCTTATTATTATTATTTTTTTACCAGTCATTTTATAGAACATTGATTATTTTTCAGACATTTTTCCAGTTTTTTTAGGCAAGGTAAGTTTATTCATATGGTAATTCAAAATACTTGACATAAAAGTGATTTAAAATAATCATAAATAAAGGTAAAAATAATAAAAGAAAAAAGAAAAGAATGATACAGAATTTTATACATTCAGTAAATTAATGATTTAATGATAAGGGCCATTGGTTCAGACAGGGCTTAGATTAAGCCAAGATTAGGACATTAGGACACAACTGGGTATACATGTTTTTATTCTCCACAGGTCTTCTTTGGTGTTCTTATGGGTGCCATGAATCTGGGCCAGGCCTCTCCTTGTCTTGAGGCGTTTGCCTCTGGTCGGGCAGCAGCCAAGATTATATTTGACACTATTGACAGGGTGAGTATAACACGCACTCACAGTTCTTCTTACAAAAATCAATGAATTTAATTCTTTCAGCTTCAGGGAAAGATTAATCACTGTCACATCCTGTTCCCGTACAGGAACCAGAAATCGATTGCTTCTCAGAAGAAGGTCATACGTTAGACAAAGTTAAAGGTGACATTGAATTCCATAGCGTTCACTTCAACTATCCCTCCCGTCCTGAAGTAAAAGTGGGTTATGTTTTTAGCATTTATTCTACCCTAATATTTGCATTAAACAGTTCAACTCTATCCAGTATTGACTGACCTTGTCTTGTGTTCAGATTTTATATGATTTGAATGTTGTGGTCAAATCTGGCGAGACAACTGCATTTGTTGGACCCAGTGGATCAGGAAAGAGCACCACGATCCAACTCATCCAGAGGTTCTATGATCCAAAAGAAGGAATGGTACAGTAGTTCAAATCAGTGTTATTTTGGTAATATTTTTATATTATTATACTAATTATTATTAGTTTGCTTTTGATTTTATATTTTTGTTTTTCATTTTAGTTTGAGTTTGAGTTTTAGTCAGTTTGTTATGTGATTTTTGTCAGTTGTATTATTATTATTATGTGTATTTCAGTTTTAGTAATTTTTCATGTATACAGGTGAAACTCGAAAAATTAAAATATCATGCAAAAGTTCATTTATTTCAGTAATTCAACTTAACAGGTGAAACTAATATATTATATAGACTCATTACATGCAAAGTGAGATATTTCAATTATAATTTTGATGATTATGGCTTACAGCTTATGAAAACCCCAAATTCAAAATTAGAATATTGTGAAAAGGTTTTCATAAGCTGTAAGCCATAATCATCACAATTATAACAAATAAAGGCTTTGTAGGCTCACTTTGCATGTAATGAGTCTATATAATATATTAGTTTCACCTTTTAAGTTAAATTACTGAAATAAATGAACTTTTGCACGATATTCAAATTTTTCGAGTTTCACCTGTATTTTATTTTATTTCAGCTTTATTTCAATTACTGTAATTAAAAGTTTGACTTTTACTAAAAGAATTTTTACCTTAAAGAATTTTACAGCTCATCAATTATTTCCAATGAATAAATAAAATGAATAATGCAAAAAGAAATAGCTTATTTCATCTTAGTTATTAAAAGATAGTATAAATGCTGTAAATCTAAAATTTAGTGTTGAAAATGTGGTTTTGTATCAGCATTTATTGTTGCTGTTTTTAGGTCACCCTGGATGGTCATGACATCAGAAGTCTGAATATCCAGTGGCTGCGCTCCCTGATTGGAATAGTGGAACAAGAGCCTGTCCTGTTTGCCACCACGATCGCCGAGAACATCCGATATGGCCGACGTGGAGTCACCATGGAAGAGATTATAGAAGCCGCCAAACAGGCCAATGCTTACAACTTCATCATGGATCTTCCCCAGGTGCCAATTACTGTACAAGATCAGTACATGCATTACCTACTGATAAAATACACAAAGTAACAGAGGAAGGGCATGATGACAATAGACAATAAATTAGTTTTATCCCTTAAAAAAAAAAAAAAATCGCAATTAAACTATATTTTTATATATTAGCTTTGCATAATCAAACTAAATAAGTTTTATGACACTGTCGTTTTGTGCAGAAATTTGACACGCTGGTCGGCAAGGGTGGTGGACAAATGAGTGGAGGGCAAAAACAGAGAATCGCCATTGCTCGAGCGCTGGTCAGGAATCCCAGAATCCTCCTGTTAGACATGGCCACATCAGCGCTGGATAATGAGAGTGAGGCTACCGTACAGGAGGCCTTGGACAAGGTGAGTTTTATAACATCCTTAAACTGACACCAAATTTTACAACTTCTACAGTTTTCAAGCTACATCCACCAAACTCATTCTGCCCCTGACTTGCTAAAGTATATCTCCTCTAACTGAGTGGATTAATGGATTTCCTGGCTGTAGTTGACAATCATAAGGAAAAATCTAACAACTATTTAGAACACATTAAGAAGCCCCAGCAACTCCCTAGAAACAACCCAGCAAATCACTTAGAACTCCTTAAGTGCCCAGCAACACCCTAGCACCACTTAGAACACTTTAAGCTCTAAGCAACACCCTGGCAACCACTTAGAACAGTTAGAACACTTTAACAAGCACCCAGCATCACCCTAGCAACCACTTAGAACATTGTAAGCACCCAGCAACCAATTAGAACACCTTAAGCACTAAGCAACACCCTGGCAACCACTCAGACCACTTTAACAAGCACCCAGCAACACCCTAGCAACCACTTAGAACACTATAAGCGCCCAGCAACACCCTGGCAACCACTCAGAACACTTTAACAAGCACCCAGCAACCAATTAGAACATCTTAAGCACTAAGCAACACCCTAGCATCCACCCAGAACAACATAGCAACCACACCTATATATATATTTCCATGTATTTGTTGTTGTTGCACACACTCACTCAATGACATTTTTTAGGCTCGACAGGGAAGAACGACTATCAGCATCTCACACCGTCTGTCCACAATCCGCAACTCCGATGTGATCGTGGGCTTTGAGCATGGACGCGCTGTAGAGAGAGGCACGCACAGCCAGTTACTGGACAGAAGGGGAGTGTACTTCACCCTAGTCACACTCCAGAGCCAAGGGAAAGGATGCAAACACTGATAAACCAGAGAACAGTGAGTACAGGGAGTTTTGGGAGTCTTATCCAGGAATTCAGGATAATTGAGAATGCTTGCATACTCAAAGCAATTGCTCACCGAAAAATTCACAATCATTCACGTGATTGCAAACCTGCATGTTGGTATTTTTCTGTGAAACACGAAAGGAGACATTTTGCAACAATTAATCAATGAATTTCATGCATCATATCCTTCCGTGTATTTGTATGCAAATGTTGGGATAAGGCTTAAAAAATCCCGCTGAATGGAAAAGGCGAATACATTTTTTTTATGAATTTAAGAAGACATGGACATGTGCATAAACTATGATGCGCATTTACAGAATAAATTCCTCTGTGCAACAAGGACACTGTGATTTTGCCTCAACAGATCATGTGATTGGATAACTGGACTAACCAGCAGACCAATCTCATTGCACAGCATCTCAAATGTCCTGTGCTAAACTTTGCCTGTCATCAAAGTAATTTGATATAATGACCTACCAGAAGTGTCTCACATGATTATATCCCCAAACATCAGGCCTCCGAATGCAAGATACATGACAGCGTTTGCTATTGTGTTTAGTCTATTATGCAGGACGGGGTAATCACAGGCTTCCCCGGTTGCAGCAACTTTAATTTTTATTATTGATACTTTGTGCCAGATTCCCAGTTTTGTTCTTTTTTAAATATGTATGTGATATTCTATTTAAGTTCACAACGTTGTATGTACAGTATATTATTACAGTACATTATTCTAAAGAAATGCATTAATATAGCATATTGGTGTGTTGTCCTTGTAAAGGGAAATATCTGCATGAAGATACTAGGTTTTGAATGATATGAGGGTGAATGACATGTTTGAATTATCTGTTCCTTCAAACACTAACACAATATTGAATCACACAGCTACTGAGATCACCAGTTCAGAGGAGGATGGACTTGAGAGAGTAAGAAGCTTCAGCAGAGGAAGCTATGAGAGCAGCTTAAGGTACGTGAACGCATCATGTTTAATATTATCTGGAGGAGAGTGTCCAAAATGTTCTCTTTTTTTAATAAAAATGCCTTTCTTATAGGCGGTCTTTGAGACAGCGATCTCATTCTCAGATGTCAAACAAAATTTCAAATGCCATTTCTGGAAAATTTGAATTCCACTCAGACCTTTTCGAAATGGAGGAAACTCAAGCAAACAACAAGGTCTGGAACTGAATATAGTTGAATATAGTATCGCCCATGTAATAAATAACACCCTGTCTTTCTATATTTATCTAAAGTTCTCTATCTTGTCTTGCAGAAAGGCAAAGGTGATGCTGAAGAGGTCATTGAACCGGCTCCTGTGGCACGAATCCTGAAGTATAACCGTCCCGAGTGGCCGTATATGCTGCTGGGATCTTTAGGTGCTGCCATCAATGGATCGGTCAACCCCATCTACGCTCTTTTATTCAGTGAAATCCTTGGGGTGAGTGCTAAAAAATTCAGCTTTGCATCACAGGATTACATTGCATTTAAAAATGTATTAAAATAGAAAACTATTGTTTTAAATTTTAAAGGGTTGGTAAAATGCCATTTTCACAAGGTGTAAAATAAATCTCTGATGTCCCCAGAGTGTGTGTCTGAAGTTTTAGCACAAAATACCCCACAGATATTTTTAAATAGCATGTTAAAGTTGTCACTTTTTGAGGGTTTACAAAAACACCGTTGTGTGCCTGGCCCTTTAAATGCAAATGAGCTGCTGCAGAGGGCGGGGTTTCAAGAGCTCGTGTGTGTTAGCAGCTGCAATTACCTCACGCACACACACTAAAATGACAGAAACTGTTCCGCCTTTAATGTTAAAACGGAGTCAGACAAAGATGGAGAGACTCAAGAAGAAGTGACAACATGTAGAAGCAACAGGACGTCTCTGAATGGTTAGTTGATGAATTTATGTTGCTGATGTGGAGTTAACTACCTTCAATTAGCATATTCTGTCATGATAATCTATAAATCGCTCGTATAGGAACTGTTGTGAGATGCACACATAGGGACTTTCTATTGCATGTGAAAAAATGGATGCTAAAGTTTGAGCTGACTCACAAATGTACTCGACTACAACAACTCTTCCTCTTCTCAACATGGACTGTGTTCCCGGGGGCGGGGCTTATGTACATTTTAGGGTTGCTGATGTCACTAACCCGGGAGGAATGTCGTGTAGTCCCTACCAGCCGTTTGTTGTAGTCCTTTTCTTTAAAAGCAAATATCTTCCTTTGCTTTGAACTTTGAGCGTTGTAACTTTGCAGATGTTGTTTATGATCAAACAGCAACATTACACACTAACTAAAGTTAGAAAAGTGAAATCATACTCAACCACCCCTTTAACATTGGTCACGATATTACTGTATTGTTGTTCAAATAAATGCAGCCTTGGTGAGCATAAGAGACTTCTTTCAAAAACATTTAAAAAATCATACCGATCCCAAACTTTTGAATGGTAGAGTACATTTGAAAAAAGGATTCCAAGCTATTTCTAGAAACTGGTGATGAGCTCTTTTAATTTGACCTGGTAAGCAATAACGTAGGATCCCAGGCCTAATGACATCTAAAGCTTAATCCTATAGCAAACACCATCAATATTTTCTACAGAAGAGTTTTCCACAAGCAAAGACAACTCGTTTTACCTACAGAACATTTTCTGCAGAAAATGTAAAAATCTAGCATAAATTGTACAGATTTTAAATTTGACTTGTATCATTTTTATCAAAAATATTTTCTTTTACGCAAGATTAATAAAAAGAGAAAAAACATAAGCAAGGTTGATTCCACCGAAAACACTGCTGCCCCAAATTGCATAACATTCTTTTGTTGAAGAACTGACATTTCGACCATTAAAAAGGACCTATTATGCTTTTTTATGTTTTCATCTTTCTTCTTTCTTTAGTGTGTAATGTTGCTGTTTGAGCATGAAAAGGGTCTGCAAAGTTGCAAAGCACAAAATCAATCCAAAAGTAATTCTCCATATCAGTTTCTGAACTCCCTGAAACGCCTCCTTTGTGGTATTCAGTTTTCTTCTGGGCCATAGATGTCACAATATTCTTTGTTTAAATAATTAATAAAAAAAGAGACGTGTGTTTTTGGAATTATGTGTAAAGATGCTAGTGGTGCAGATATTACACAAGTATAATCTTTTATTAAACACAGGAATGTTTAACAGTATCATTGATGCTTTTTCAGACATTCTCCATTCAAGACCTGGATGAACAGAGGAGGCAGATAAATGGGATTTGTATTTTGTTTGTCATCATAGGAGTCCTGAGCTTCTTTTCACAGTTCTTACAGGTATTTCCACATTTCTTTAGTAAAGTTTGCATATCTACATTTTATCCTTTCCCATGAGTAATCTGTGTCATGATATAACCACAGATCGCTGATACTGTGATGTGTTATTGCAGGGCTACTCATTTGCTAAATCAGGAGAGCTGTTGACCCGTCGGCTGAGGAAGGTCGGCTTTCAGGCAATGTTGAAGCAAGAGGTTGGCTGGTTCGACAACCCCTTTAACAGTCCTGGTGCTCTGACGACCAGACTAGCCACTGATGCATCCATGGTGCAGGGGGTGAGTGCCAAAAGTTACCCAAAAGAAAATACAACAAACTGTTTTTTTTGCTAAACTGGTATGCCGTAAAGCTGGTAAAAGCCACTGATCTACAGTATATAAATGACTGGATAGCTCATTGAACTGCTGTCAGACAGTGAAGCCACTGGAAGTGTGCATCATGGACTTACAGCCAAAACACTGAACTAAAATCACCCGATTTGC
>JARPMJ010009591.1:20000-25501 GCA_033366665.1 Phoxinus dragarum
GAAACCTCATTGCTTAACTGGTTACTCTCTGCTGTCTCAGACGACGACATCACTTCCTGTCGGCCACCGTAACTTCAGTTGGGTGCAATTCTCAACCTCACCACTAGATGCGGCTAAAACTTACACACTGCACCTTTAATGTTTCCCGTTGATGTTTCTTCCGTCTCTCAGGTGAAGAGGGAGCCCGGGGAAAACGGGACGAGTCTGACGGACGATGAGCTGGTGTCCATGTCGGTCCGCGAGCTCAACCAGCACCTGCGC
This sequence comes from Phoxinus dragarum, assembly GCA_033366665.1. Classification (NCBI taxonomy): domain Eukaryota; kingdom Metazoa; phylum Chordata; class Actinopteri; order Cypriniformes; family Leuciscidae; genus Phoxinus; species Phoxinus dragarum. The sequence continues at coordinate 20,262 of JARPMJ010009591.1, forward strand.
GGCCTGTCCAAAGAAGAGATCCTGCAGCTGAAGCAGCGCCGGCGCACGCTGAAGAACCGAGGCTACGCCGCTAGCTGTCGCGTCAAGCGCGTCACTCAGAAGGAGGAGCTCGAGAGGCAGAAGGCGGAGCTTCAGCAGGAGGTGGAGAAGCTGGCTTCGGAAAACGCCAGTATGAAAGTGGAGCTGGACGCGCTTCGCTCCAAATACGAGGCTCTTCAGAGCTTCGCCAGAACTGTGGCCCGAGGGCCCGTAACTAACGCGCCCGCGCCCGTGTCCCACCGTGGGGCACTTGGCCTCCGTCATCGGGCCCCTCGTTCCCGGAAAGGTGGGAGCCACCAGTGTTATCACGATAGTCAAATCGAAAGCCGACGCGAGGTCTTAGTACGGCACGCAGGCGAAGGGTTGGTCAGTGCATGAGGGTTTAGGTGCGGGACTCGTCGTTCTCTTCTCCGTTTCAGACAGACTGATGAAAAAAAAAACGTTTCAGTTTTTGCTAATGTGGCTTACAAAAAGCGTGAAAGCACATCTAGGACGGTTTATTCACTTGGGCTTCCAAAACGAAAATCTCCAAATTGCTTAAGTCTAAAAACATGCAGCCAAATGTTTCCTGGTGGATTGTGTGTAATATTGCTGTGAGATTTGTAATTTTTTGTACAAATATTGGCGACTTCGTATTGTGTTTTTCACATGGGGTCCAAGTGTTTTATTGACGTGTGATCATTCAGTGTTTTATGTTGTTGGAAATGTACTTTTTATACAGCGTTGTGTTTTTTGTTCTCTTTTTGGATATCTACTGTTTCGCCATTTTTCCGTCCTTTTGTTTACGGACTGCAGGCACAAAACACTTTAAACCGTTCAGACTTCCAAACTCTTCCACCGTCTGGAACTGAAGGAGAGAGTATCAGCCAATGAGGAAACTCCCTTTACCTGAGCCTAAGTTATGCACTGACCAATCACTGATGGGAAAGGAGGAGTGGAGCTAATGTTGTTCATATGGTAGCTATCAGAATATTGCCACCAGTTTATGTGCTCCAGTCGTCGGTTTTCAAGACAGGAGATCATTTTGTATCGGCAAGGCAATAACATGTTTATATTGTTTAACGTTAAATGAGGTTTTGTTTGCTTTGTGTAACCTTCTCTTGTCATCCGGTTGTGGTGTACGGCTTATTTCATGTTGTGTAACCTTCACAGTGAAGGTTAACATGTCTCTCGTTGTCTGTAGATCCAGAGATTTTTTTTTTTTTCCTGTGCCAGTTTTTTATTTTTTTACTAAGAATGAGATACACACACACACACACACACACACACACACACACACACACACACACAAAACAAGTTTCGGTTTTTTGAAAGACTGACTGAAAGACATAAAACTGGTGAAATCTCACAAGCTTTACCATAACTTTGTTGCTGTGACATTTGCGTAACGTATTCTAAGAATCTTTGTCTATATGGTGGAGTCTTGAATTTTATATATAAAAAAAAATGACAGAGTATCTTGCATTATTTATAAAACATTTAAAAAAAAGAATTCTAAAGTTGTTTGATAGCTCTCTTTTTTGCAATTGTACCAAAAGTGGCTTAACTATTGAAGTCAATAGCTTTTTCTAGTGACTAGGCGCGTAAAAACTGTGGACTAGCGCGTGTGGTGTGATTTGTACTGGTGAGGTGGCGGTGTTGTTTACGACGTGGATGTGATGCTCTTATCTTCTGATTTCAGCTCAACGCAGGCGACGAGCGCCGCTTACCCAGAATCCCTGCAATAGTTTGTACGCGGTTTGTGTGTTCCATGTTTTAAGTGGACGGGACACAAACTGAGGAGGGGAAGTGGCCGTATCGCCTGTGTTTGAGTCCTTTTTATGTGACGTGTGATTTTATATATTTTTGGTGTAATACGTTTTCTATGGTATATTTGTTGTTGTTTTTTTTCTTCTTTTTTCTGTTGTTTTCTTTAAATGCCAGGGAAGTGATTCCTTTAAACGCACTGATTTAAACAAGAGATGTGATGTACGGTTGCTCTTCAATAATGCAGCTCCTCAAAATATTCCTTTTCTCAACCTTTAAAACAAAGAAAGATCTGTCTCTATCTCTATTATTCTCTTTTTTTTGACAAAATACTTTCTCCATAAGAAAAAAAAGATGTAAAACTCAGAGCTTTTGTAATGCTGCGTTCATGTCTGTACTGTAATTATTAGAGATGCACCGATAATAAATGTATCCGCCGATACCGAACGCCGATTATTAAGAATATTTACAGATAGCGATTATTCAGAATGATATCTGCCGATACCGATAACCGATTATTCGGAATATTTACAGATAGCCGATTATCCAGAATGATGAATGCCGAAAACCGATAGCCGATTATTCAGAATGATATCTGCCGATACCGATAGCCGATTATTCAGAATGATATCTGCCGATACCGATAGCCGATTATTCAGAATGATATCTGCCGATACCGTTAGCCGATTATTCAGAATGATATCTGCCGATACCGATAACCGATTATTCAGAATGATATCTGCCGATACCGATAGCCGATTATTCAGAATGATATCTGCCGATACCGATAACCGATTATTCAGAATTATATCTGCCGATACCAATAGCCGATTATTCAGAATGATATCTGCCGATACCGATAAACCGATTATTCAGAATGATATCTGCCGATACCGATAGCCGATTATTCAGAATGATATCTGCCGATACCGATAACCGATTATTCAGAATGATATCTGCCGATACCGATAACCGATTATTCAGAATGATATCTGCCGATACCAATAGCCGATTATTCAGAATGATATCTGCCGATACCGATAACCGATTATTCAGAATGATATCTGCCGATACCAATAGCCGATTATTCAGAATGATATCTGCCGATACCGATAACCGATTATTCAGAATGATATCTACTGATACCGATAACCGATTATTCAGAATGATATCTGCCGATACCGATAACCGATTATTCAGAATGATATCTACTGATACCGATAACCGATTATTCAGAATGATATCTGCCGATACCGATAACCGATTATTCAGAATGATATCTGCCGATACCGATAACCGATTATTCAGAATGATATCTGCCGATACCAATAGCCGATTATTCAGAATGATATCTGCCGATACCGATAGCCGATTATTCAGAATGACATCTGCCGATACCGATAGCCGATTATTCAGAATGATATCTGCCGATACCGATAGCCGATTATTCAGAATGATATCTGCCGATACCAATAGCCGATTATTCAGAATGATATCTGCCGATACCGGTAACCGATTATTCAGAATGATATCTGCCGATACCTATAGCCGATTATTCAGAATGATATCTGCCGATACCGATAGCCGATTATTCAGAATGATATCTGCCGATACCGATAGCCGATTATTCAGAATGATATCTGCCGATACCGATAGCCGATTATTCAGAATGATATCTGCCGATACCGATAGCCGATTATTCAGAATGATATCTGCCGATACCGATAGCCGATTATTCAGAATGATATCTGCCGATACCGTTAGCCGATTATTCAGAATGATATCTGCCGATACCGTTAGCCGATTATTCAGAATGATATCTGCCGATACCGATAGCCGATTATTCAGAATGATATCTACTGATAGCCGATTATTCAGAATGATATCTACTGATAGCCGATTATTCAGAATGATATCTGCCGATACCGATAACCGATTATTCAGAATGATATCTACTGATAGCCGATTATTCAGAATGATATCTACTGATAGCCGATTATTCAGAATGATATCTACTGATAGCCGATTTTTCATAATGATATCTGCCGATACCGTTAGCCGATTATTCAGAATGATATCTGCCCGATACCGATAACCGATTATTCAGAATGATATCTACTGATAACCGATTATTCAGAATGATATCTACTGATAGCCGATTATTCAGAATGATATCTACTGATAGCCGATTATTCAGAATGATATCTGCCGATACCGATAACCGATTATTCAGAATGATATCTACTGACAGCCGATTATTCAGAATGATATCTACTGATAGCCGATTATTCAGAATGATATCTACTGATAGCCGATTATTCATAATGATATCTGCCGATACCGTTAGCCGATTATTCAGAATGATATCTGCCGATACCGATAACCGATTATTCAGAATGATATCTACTGATAACCGATTATTCAGAATGATATCTACTGATAGCCGATTATTCAGAATGATATCTACTGATAGCCGATTATTCAGAATGATATCTGCCGATACCGTTAGCCGATTATTCAGAATGATATCTACTGATAGCCGATTATTCATAATGATATCTGCCGATACCGTTAGCCGATTATTCAGAATGATATCTGCCGATACCGATAACCGATTATTCAGAATGATATCTACTGATAGCCGATTATTCAGAATGATATCTGCCGATACCGTTAGCCGATTATTCAGAATGATATCTGCCGATACCGTTAGCCGATTTATTCAGAATGATATCTGTCGATACCGTTAGCCGATTATTCAGAATGATATCTGTTATTTTGTTTAGTTGTCTATTCAGAATGGTGATTGTGAAGCTCTAACGCCACAGTTGCAAAAACGTTTGGAAAGATATAAAGAAACCGTTTGTACTTCTTGGCATCGTCAGTAATTGCGATATGATGTGAACGCAGTATTAACGCTCATCACAAGATTCTTCATTGTTTAGTGTAATCTCGTGACAAAGGGCCACATCTGCTTCAAAAGATTTGAACTTCTCAGCGATGACATAATAGTGATGTCACCCGGTTCCGCCGCACTGATCTGGCATTTTAAGAACCAATTCATTGTAGGTATATTTGTACGACGTTTTTATTTTATTTTATTTTTTATCGATGTAAATCAACAGAAATAACTTCCTCTGACTGGCTAATCTGTGAAATCGTTTTGTAACAAAGTCTTTGCTCCATCTCGGCATTGCTTTCGTAACCAATGGTAGCGGTTTTGTGGGCGTGTCCGGCATTGTATAGGCGGTTTTGAAGACTAAAAAAAAATTCTAGCTTACTCGCAAACGATGATGATGATGATGATGATGACGATGTGATTTTCGTTGAAGTGTCCGTGTGTCAGGTAGCACTACTGCCCAATAATGACGTTCTCCGATCTCTCTTCCAGGAGGAGTGGCTTGTTGTCGTTATGGTCGTCGTGGTGACTTGTGATCCTATATGCAAATCAGCTG
>JARPMJ010009592.1:0-25499 GCA_033366665.1 Phoxinus dragarum
AGGAATTTGCTGTAACTCAGGCATTAGATGTTTAATCTGCCCCAAACTTCACACGGTTTGAATATTCTCATGTTTAACACATTTACATGAGAATATTCAGTTATAGTAATAGCGCCACCTACTGGCAACAGGAAATGACATGTTTAACACTGTGATGCTGTACTAGCAACATATTAAATATGCCATTGAGTTATAAACATGTTAGAAACCTGTTAAAACATGCTAGCAATTCTTAGCTAAGTGCTAAAGCATGCTAATGCAATGAAAGAGGAAGTTGTTGTTACTGAAGAAGGCAATGTCGAATCTGCCCCAAACTTCACACGTTTGATAAGAGTCCTGCCCTGAACACATCTACGTGACAACTTTAAGTTAAAGTAATAGCGCCACCTACTGTCGACAGGAAGTGACACGTTTTACACTGTGATGCATTACTAGCGACATATTTAATATGCCATTGAGTTCTAAACACGCTAGAAACATGCTAAAACATGCTAGCAACACTTATCTGAGTGATAACGCATGCTATTATACCCATAATAAAGGACATTTTTGTAACTGACTTTGACATACTCCTCCTATTTTTACCTACTTAAATGCACATTGCCCACCGTGCTCTGTCTTCCTAAAGCCACCGGGGTGGCGGTGGCACGGGTGCGAGGGCCCTTTCATCGCTGCTTGCAGCTTTAATTATTATTATTATTATTATTCTCCGCATTTAATCGCATTTTTGAGGGCCTAAACATGCACGAAAACTCACGAAAATTTTCACACGCGTCAGAACCGGCGAAAATTGACATCTGATATGCGTTTCAGAATTGGGCGGGGGTAAAATGGCTCGATAGCGCCACCTATAAAGGTTCAACGGAGTGCGCCTCCCGCTACGTTTCACGTACGTGTACGAAATTCGGTACATAGATGTAAGGACCCAGTACCTACAAAAAAGTCTCTTGGAGCATAGCCTTTAACACAACAGGAAGTCAGCCATTTTGAACTTCCTCTCTGATTTTTGTGCAGTTTTTGCCATTTTCAGGCCTCGTACTTTAACGAACTCCTCCTACAGTTTTAATCTGATCATCTTCAAATTTGGTGAGTGTAATCTTAAGGCCTTTGCGACGTTAAATTGCGAAGATCTTGAGTTTTCGTCGAAGGGCGTGTCCTCGGCGGCTTGACAAATTTTGATGTTTCGCCATGAAACAGGAAGTTGCTGTAACTCAGGCAAACAATGTCCAATCTGCGCCAAACTTCACACTTTTGATAAGCGTTCTGTCCTGAACACATGACCATGCTCAAATTCAGTTACAGTCATAGCGCCACCTGCTGGCAACAGGAAGTGACATGTTTAACACTGTTTTGGACTCCTAATAATTTATAAAAAATTGCCAGCAAGTGCTAAACTTGTTAACAACATACTAGAAACATGCTAAAACATGCTAGCAAACATTAGCTAAGTGCTAAAGCATGCTATTACTGCAATTAAATAGGAATTTGCTGTAACTCAGGCAAACAATGTCCAATCTGCCCCAAACTTCACACTTTTGATAAGAGTTCTGCCCTGAACACATTTACATGAGAATATTCAGTTACAGTCATAGCGCCACCTGCTGGCAACAGGAAGTGACATGTTTAACACTGTTTTGGACTCCTAATAACATATAAAAAAAATTGCCAGCAAGTGCTAAACATGTTAACAACATACGGGAAACATGCTAAAATATGCTAGCAAACATTAGCTAAGTGCTAAAGCATGCTATTACTGCAATTAAATAGGAATTTGCTGTAAATCAGCCATTGAATGTCCAATCTGCCCCAAACTTCACACGTTTGATAAGCGTTCTGTCCTGAACACATAACCATGCTCAAATTCAGTTACAGTCATAGCGCCACCTGCTGGCAACAGGAAGTGACATGTTTAACACTGTTTTGGACTCCTAATAACATATACAAAATTGCCAGCAAGTGCTAAACATGTTAACAACATACTAGAAACATGCTAAAACATGCTAGCAAACATTAGCTAAGTGCTAAAGCATGCTATTATTGCAATTAAATAGGAATTTGCTGTAACTCAGGCATTGAATGCCCAATCTGCCCCAAACTTCACACGTTTGATAAGAGTTCTGGTCTGAACACATTTACATGAGAATATTTAGTTATAGTAATAGCGCCACCTATTGGCAACAGGAAGTGACATGTTTAACACTGTGATGCTGTACTAGCAACATATTAAATAAACCATTGAGTTATAAACATGTTAGAAACCTGTTAAAACATGCTAGCAATTCTTAGCTAAGTGCTAAAGCATGCTAATGCAATGAAAGAGGAAGTTGTTGTTACTCAAGAAGGCAATGTCCAATCTGCCCCAAACTTCACACGTTTGATAAGAGTCCTGCCCTGAACACATCTACATGACACTTTTCAGTTATAGAATAGCGCCACCTACTGGCAACAGGAAGTGACATGTTTAACACTGCGATGCATTACTAGCAACATATTAAATATGCCATTGAGTTATATACATGTTAGAAACATGTTAAAACATGCTAGCAATTCTTAGCTAAGTGCTAAAGCGTTTCATTGCATTAGCGTTAATGCAATGAAACGGGAAGTTGTTGTTACTGAAGAAGGCAATGTCCAATCTGCCCCAAACTTCACACGTTTGATAAGAGTCCTGCCCTGAACACATCTACATGACAATTTTAAGTTAAAGTAATAGCGCCACCTACTGTCGACAGGAAGTGACACGTTTTACACTGTGATGCATTGCTAGCGACATATTTAATATGCCATTGAGTTCTAAACATGCTAGAAACATGCTAAAACATGCTAACAACACTTATCTGAGTGATAACGCATGCTATTATCCCCATAATAAAGGACATTTTTGTAACTGACTTTGACATACTCCTATATTTACCTACTTAAATGCACAATGCCCACCGTGCTCTGTCTTCCTAAATCCACCGGGTGGCGGTTGGCACGGGGTGCGAGGGCCCTTTCATCGCTGCTTGCAGCTTTAATTAGGGCCCGAGCACCGATGGTGCGAGGACACTATTGGAATTGCTCTGTTTATTAGGGCCCGAGCACCGATGGTGCGAGGACACTATTGGAATTGCTCTGTTTATTATTATTAGGGCCCGAGCACCGATGGTGCGAGGACACTATTGGAATTGCTCTGTTTATTATTAGGGCCCGAGCACCGATGGTGCGAGGACACTATTGGAATTGCTCTGTTTATTATTATTATTATTATTATTTTCCGTGTTTTAATCGCATTTTTGAGGGCCTAAACATGCACGAAAACTCACGAAAATTTGCACACGCGTCAGAACTGGCGAAAATTGACATCTGATATGCGTTTCAGAATTGGGCGGGGTAAAATGGCTCGATAGCGCCACCTATAAAGGTTCAACGGAGTGCGCCTCCCGCTACGTTTCACGTATGTGTACGAAATTCGGTACATACATGTAATGACCCAATACCTACAAAAAAGTCTCTTGGAGCATAGCCTTAAACACAACAGGAAGTCAGCCATTTTGAACTTCCTCTCTGATTTTTGTGCAGTTTTTGCCATTTTCAGGCCTCGTACTTTAACGAACTCCTCCTACAGTTTTATTCTGATCATCTTCAAATTTGCTGAGTGTAATCTTAAGGCCTTTGCGACGTTAAATTGCGAAGATCTAGAGTTTTCGTCAAAGGGCGTGTCCTCGGCGGCCTGACAAATTTATATGTTTCGCCATGAAACAGGAAGTTGCTGTAACTCAGGCAAACAATGTCCAATCTGCCCCAAACTTCACACGTTTGATAAGAGTTCTTTCCTGAACACATGACCATGCTCAAATTCAGTTACAGTCATAGCGCCACCTGCTGGCAACAGGAAGTGACATGTTTAACACTGTTTTGGACTCCTAATAACATATAAAAAATTGCCAGCAAGTGCTAAACATGTTAACAACATACGGGGAAACATGCTAAAACATGCTAGCAAACATTAGCTAAGTGCTAAAGCATGCTATTACTGCAATTAAATAGGAATTTGCTGTAAATCAGCCATTGAATGTCCAATCTGCCCCAAACTTCACACGTTTGATAAGCGTTCTATCCTGAACACATAACCATGCTCAAATTCAGTTACAGTCATAGCGCCACCTGCTGGCAACAGGAAGTGACATGTTTAACACTGTTTTGGACTCCTAATAACATACAAAAAAGTGCCAGCAAGTGTTAAACATGTTAACAACATACTAGAAACATGCTAAAACATGCTAGCAAACATTAGCTAAGTGCTAAAGCATGCTATTACTGCAATTAAATAGGAATTTGCTGTAACTCAGGCATTGAATGCCCAATCTGCCCCAAACTTCACACGTTTGATAAGAGTTCTGGTCTGAACACATTTACATGAGAATATTCAGTTATAGTAATGGCGCCACCTATTGGCAACAGGAAGTGACATGTTTAACACTGTGATGCTGTACTAGCAACATATTAAATAAACCATTGAGTTATAAACATGTTAGAAACCTGTTAAAACATGCTAGCAATTCTTAGCTAAGTGCTAAAGCATGCTAATGCAATGAAACAGGAAGTTGTTGTTACTCAAGTAGGCAATGTCCAATCTGCCCCAAACTTCACAGGTTTGATAAGAGTCCTGCCCTGAACACATCTACATGACACTTTTCAGTTATAGTAATAGCGCCACCTACTGGCAACAGGAAGTGACATGGTTAACACTGTGATGCAGTACTAACAACATATTCAATTTGCCATTGAGTAATAAACATGTTAGAAACCTGTTAAAACATGCTAGCAATTCTTAGCTAAGTGCTAAAGCATGCTAATGCAATGAAAGAGGAAGTTGTTGTTACTCAAGAAGGCAATGTCCAATCTGCCCCAAACTTCACACGTTTGATAAGAGTCCCTGCCCTGAACACATCTACATGACAATTTTAAGTTAAAGTAATAGTGCCACCTACTGTCAACAGGAAGTGACACGTTTTAAACTGATGCATTGCTAGCGACATATTTAATATGCCATTGAGTTCTAAACATGCTAGAAACATGCTAAAACATGCTAGCAACGCTTATCTGAGTGATAACGCATGCTATTATCCCCATAATAAAGGACATTTTTGTAACTGACTTTGACATACTCCTATATTTACCTACTTAAATGCACAATGCCCACCGTGCTCTGTCTTCCTAAAGCCACCGGGGTGGCGGGTTGGCACGGGTGCGAGGGCCCTTTCATCGCTGCTTGCAGCTTTAATTAGGGCCCGAGCACCGATGGTGCGAGGACACTATTGGAATTGCTCTGTTTATTATTATTATTATTATTATTATTATTATTATTATTATTATTATTATTATTATTATTATTTTCCGCATTTGATCGCATTTTTGAGGGCCTAAACATGCACGAAAACTCACGAAAATTTGCACACGCGTCAGAACTGGCGAAAATTGACATCTGATATGCGTTTCAGAATTGGGGCGGGGTAAAATGGCTCGATAGCGCCACCTATAAAGGTTCAACGGAGTGCGCCTCCCGCTACGTTTCACGTACGTGTACGAAATTCGGTACATACATGTAATGACCCAATACCTACAAAAAAGTCTCTTGGAGCATAGCCTTAAACACAACAGGAAGTCAGCCATTTTGAACTTCCTCTCTGATTTTTGTGCAGTTTTTGCCATTTTCAGGCCTCGTACTTTAACGAACTCCTCCTACAGTTTTAATCTGATCATCTTCAAATTTGGTGAGTGTAATCTTAAGGCCTTTGCGACGTTAAATTGCGAAGATCTAGAGTTTTCGTCGAAGGGCGTGTCCTCGGCGGCCTGACAAATTTTGATGTTTCGCCATGAAACAGGAAGTTGCTGTAACTCAGGCAAACAATGTCCAATCTGCCCCAAACTTCACACGTTTGATAAGAGTTCTGCCCTGAACACATGACCATGCTCAAATTCAGTTACAGTCATAGCGCCACCTGCTGGCAACAGGAAGTGACATGTTTTAACACTGTTTTGGACTCCTAATAACATATAAAAAAATTGCCAGCAAGTGCTTAACATGTTAACAACATACTAGAAACATGCTAAAACATGCTAGCAAACATTAGCTAAGTGCTAAAGCATGCTATTATTGCAATTAAATAGGAATTTGCTGTAACTCAGGCATTGAATGTCCAATCTGCCCCAAACTTCACACGTTTGATAAGCGTTCTGTCCTGAACACATGACCATGCTCAAATTCAGTTACAGTCATAGCGCCACCTGCTGGCAACAGGAAGTGACATGTTTAACAGTTTTGGACTCCTAATAACATATAAAAAATTGCCAGCAAGTGCTTAACATGTTAACAACATACTAGAAACATGCTAAAACATGCTAGCAAACATTATCTAAGTGCTAAAGCATGCTATTACTGCAATTAAATAGGAATTTGCTGTAACTCAGGCATTGAATGTCCAATCTGCCCCAAACTTCACACGTTTGATAAGCGTTCTGTCCTGAACACCAGACCATGCTCAAATTCAGTTACAGTCATAGCGCCACCTGCTGGCAACAGGAAGTGACATGTTTAACACTGTTTTGGACTCCTAATAACATACAAAAAAGTGCCAGCAAGTGTTAAACATGTTAACAACATACTAGAAACATGCTAAAACATGCTAGCAAACATTAGCTAGGTGCTAAATCATGCTATTAATGCAATTAAATAGGAATTTGCTGTAACTCAGGCATTAGATGTTTAATCTGCCCCCAAACTTCACACGGTTGAATATTCTCATGTTTAACACATTTACATGAGAATATTCAGTTATAGTAATAGCGCCACCTACTGGCAACAGGAAATGACATGTTTAACACTGTGATGCTGTACTAGCAACATATTAAATATGCCATTGAGTTATAAACATGTTAGAAACCTGTTTAAAACATGCTAGCAATTCTTAGCTAAGTGCTAAAGCATGCTAATGCAATGAAAGAGGAAGTTGTTGTTACTGAAGAAGGCAATGTCGAATCTGCCCCAAACTTCACACGTTTTGATAAGAGTCCTGCCCTGAACACATCTACGTGACAACTTTAAGTTAAAGTAATAGCGCCACCTACTGTCGACAGGAAGTGACACGTTTTACACTGTGATGCATTACTAGCGACATATTTAATATGCCATTGAGTTTCTAAACACGCTAGAAACATGCTAAAACATGCTAGCAACACTTATCTGAGTGATAACGCATGCTATTATACCCATAATAAAGGACATTTTTGTAACTGACTTTGACATACTCCTCCTATTTTTACCTACTTAAATGCACATTGCCCACCGTGCTCTGTCTTCCTAAAGCCACCGGGGTGGCGGTGGCACGGGTGCGAGGGCCCTTTCATCGCTGCTTGCAGCTTTAATTATTATTATTATTATTATTCTCCGCATTTAATCGCATTTTTGAGGGCCTAAACATGCACGAAAACTCACGAAAATTTTCACACGCGTCAGAACCGGCGAAAATTGACATCTGATATGCGTTTCAGAATTGGGCGGGGTAAAATGGCTCGATAGCGCCACCTATAAAGGTTCAACGGAGTGCGCCTCCCGCTACGTTTCACGTACGTGTACGAAATTCGGTACATAGATGTAAGGACCCAGTACCTACAAAAAAGTCTCTTGGAGCATAGCCTTTAACACAACAGGAAGTCAGCCATTTTGAACTTCCTCTCTGATTTTTTGTGCAGTTTTTGCCATTTTCAGGCCTCGTACTTTAACGAACTCCTCCTACAGTTTTAATCTGATCATCTTCAAATTTGGTGAGTGTAATCTTAAGGCCTTTGCGACGTTAAATTGCGAAGATCTTGAGTTTTCGTCGAAGGGCGTGTCCTCGGCGGCTTGACAAATTTTGATGTTTCGCCATGAAACAGGAAGTTGCTGTAACTCAGGCAAACAATGTCCAATCTGCGCCAAACTTCACACTTTTGATAAGCGTTCTGTCCTGAACACATGACCATGCTCAAATTCAGTTACAGTCATAGCGCCACCTGCTGGCAACAGGAAGTGACATGTTTAACACTGTTTTGGGACTCCTAATAATTTATAAAAAATTGCCAGCAAGTGCTAAACTTGTTAACAACATACTAGAAACATGCTTAAAACATGCTAGCAAACATTAGCTAAGTGCTAAAGCATGCTATTACTGCAATTAAATAGGAATTTGCTGTAACTCAGGCAAACAATGTCCAATCTGCCCCAAACTTCACACTTTTGATAAGAGTTCTGCCCTGAACACATTTACATGAGAATATTCAGTTACAGTCATAGCGCCACCTGCTGGCAACAGGAAGTGACATGTTTAACACTGTTTTGGACTCCTAATAACATATAAAAAAAATTGCCAGCAAGTGCTAAACATGTTAACAACATACGGGAAACATGCTAAAATATGCTAGCAAACATTAGCTAAGTGCTAAAGCATGCTATTACTGCAATTAAATAGGAATTTGCTGTAAATCAGCCATTGAATGTCCAATCTGCCCCAAACTTCACACGTTTGATAAGCGTTCTGTCCTGAACACATAACCATGCTCAAATTCAGTTACAGTCATAGCGCCACCTGCTGGCAACAGGAAGTGACATGTTTAACACTGTTTTGGACTCCTAATAACATATACAAAATTGCCAGCAAGTGCTAAACATGTTAACAACATACTAGAAACATGCTAAAACATGCTAGCAAACATTAGCTAAGTGCTAAAGCATGCTATTATTGCAATTAAATAGGAATTTGCTGTAACTCAGGCATTGAATGCCCAATCTGCCCCAAACTTCACACGTTTGATAAGAGTTCTGGTCTGAACACATTTACATGAGAATATTTAGTTATAGTAATAGCGCCACCTATTGGCAACAGGAAGTGACATGTTTAACACTGTGATGCTGTACTAGCAACATATTAAATAAACCATTGAGTTATAAACATGTTAGAAACCTGTTAAAACATGCTAGCAATTCTTAGCTAAGTGCTAAAGCATGCTAATGCAATGAAAGAGGAAGTTGTTGTTACTCAAGAAGGGCAATGTCCAATCTGCCCCAAACTTCACACGTTTGATAAGAGTCCTGCCCTGAACACATCTACATGACACTTTTCAGTTATAGAATAGCGCCACCTACTGGCAACAGGAAGGTGACATGTTTAACACTGCGATGCATTACTAGCAACATATTAAATATGCCATTGAGTTATATACATGTTAGAAACATGTTAAAACATGCTAGCAATTCTTAGCTAAGTGCTAAAGCGTTTCATTGCATTAGCGTTAATGCAATGAAACGGGAAGTTGTTGTTACTGAAGAAGGCAATGTCCAATCTGCCCCAAACTTCACACGTTTGATAAGAGTCCTGCCCTGAACACATCTACATGACAATTTTAAGTTAAAGTAATAGCGCCACCTACTGTCGACAGGAAGTGACACGTTTTACACTGTGATGCATTGCTAGCGACATATTTAATATGCCATTGAGTTCTAAACATGCTAGAAACATGCTAAAACATGCTAACAACACTTATCTGAGTGATAACGCATGCTATTATCCCCATAATAAAGGACATTTTTGTAACTGACTTTGACATACTCCTATATTTACCTACTTAAATGCACAATGCCCACCGTGCTCTGTCTTCCTAAATCCACCGGGTGGCGGTTGGCACGGGTGCGAGGGCCCTTTCATCGCTGCTTGCAGCTTTAATTAGGGCCCGAGCACCGATGGTGCGAGGACACTATTGGAATTGCTCTGTTTATTAGGGCCCGAGCACCGATGGTGCGAGGACACTATTGGAATTGCTCTGTTTATTATTATTAGGGCCCGAGCACCGATGGTGCGAGGACACTATTGGAATTGCTCTGTTTATTATTAGGGCCCGAGCACCGATGGTGCGAGGACACTATTGGAATTGCTCTGTTTATTATTATTATTATTATTATTTTCCGTGTTTAATCGCATTTTTGAGGGCCTAAACATGCACGAAAACTCACGAAAATTTGCACACGCGTCAGAACTGGCGAAAATTGACATCTGATATGCGTTTCAGAATTGGGCGGGGTAAAATGGCTCGATAGCGCCACCTATAAAGGTTCAACGGAGTGCGCCTCCCGCTACGTTTCACGTATGTGTACGAAATTCGGTACATACATGTAATGACCCAATACCTACAAAAAAGTCTCTTGGAGCATAGCCTTAAACACAACAGGAAGTCAGCCATTTTGAACTTCCTCTCTGATTTTTGTGCAGTTTTTGCCATTTTCAGGCCTCGTACTTTAACGAACTCCTCCTACAGTTTTATTCTGATCATCTTCAAATTTGCTGAGTGTAATCTTAAGGCCTTTGCGACGTTAAATTGCGAAGATCTAGAGTTTTCGTCAAAGGGCGTGTCCTCGGCGGCCTGACAAATTTATATGTTTCGCCATGAAACAGGAAGTTGCTGTAACTCAGGCAAACAATGTCCAATCTGCCCCAAACTTCACACGTTTGATAAGAGTTCTTTCCTGAACACATGACCATGCTCAAATTCAGTTACAGTCATAGCGCCACCTGCTGGCAACAGGAAGTGACATGTTTAACACTGTTTTGGACTCCTAATAACATATAAAAAATTGCCAGCAAGTGCTAAACATGTTAACAACATACGGGAAACATGCTAAAACATGCTAGCAAACATTAGCTAAGTGCTAAAGCATGCTATTACTGCAATTAAATAGGAATTTGCTGTAAATCAGCCATTGAATGTCCAATCTGCCCCAAACTTCACACGTTTGATAAGCGTTCTATCCTGAACACATAACCATGCTCAAATTCAGTTACAGTCATAGCGCCACCTGCTGGCAACAGGAAGTGACATGTTTAACACTGTTTTGGACTCCTAATAACATACAAAAAAGTGCCAGCAAGTGTTAAACATGTTAACAACATACTAGAAACATGCTAAAACATGCTAGCAAACATTAGCTAAGTGCTAAAGCATGCTATTACTGCAATTAAATAGGAATTTGCTGTAACTCAGGCATTGAATGCCCAATCTGCCCCAAACTTCACACGTTTGATAAGAGTTCTGGTCTGAACACATTTACATGAGAATATTCAGTTATAGTAATGGCGCCACCTATTGGCAACAGGAAGTGACATGTTTAACACTGTGATGCTGTACTAGCAACATATTAAATAAACCATTGAGTTATAAACATGTTAGAAACCTGTTAAAACATGCTAGCAATTCTTAGCTAAGTGCTAAAGCATGCTAATGCAATGAAACAGGAAGTTGTTGTTACTCAAGTAGGCAATGTCCAATCTGCCCCAAACTTCACAGGTTTGATAAGAGTCCTGCCCTGAACACATCTACATGACACTTTTCAGTTATAGTAATAGCGCCACCTACTGGCAACAGGAAGTGACATGGTTAACACTGTGATGCAGTACTAACAACATATTCAATTTGCCATTGAGTAATAAACATGTTAGAAACCTGTTAAAACATGCTAGCAATTCTTAGCTAAGTGCTAAAGCATGCTAATGCAATGAAAGAGGAAGTTGTTGTTACTCAAGAAGGCAATGTCCAATCTGCCCCAAACTTCACACGTTTGATAAGAGTCCTGCCCTGAACACATCTACATGACAATTTTAAGTTAAAGTAATAGTGCCACCTACTGTCAACAGGAAGTGACACGTTTTAAACTGATGCATTGCTAGCGACATATTTAATATGCCATTGAGTTCTAAACATGCTAGAAACATGCTAAAACATGCTAGCAACGCTTATCTGAGTGATAACGCATGCTATTATCCCCATAATAAAGGACATTTTTGTAACTGACTTTGACATACTCCTATATTTACCTACTTAAATGCACAATGCCCACCGTGCTCTGTCTTCCTAAAGCCACCGGGGTGGCGGTTGGCACGGGTGCGAGGGGCCCTTTCATCGCTGCTTGCAGCTTTAATTAGGGCCCGAGCACCGATGGTGCGAGGACACTATTGGAATTGCTCTGTTTATTATTATTATTATTATTATTATTATTATTATTATTATTATTATTATTATTTTCCGCATTTAATCGCATTTTTGAGGGCCTAAACATGCACGAAAACTCACGAAAATTTGCACACGCGTCAGAACTGGCGAAAATTGACATCTGATATGCGTTTCAGAATTGGGCGGGGTAAAATGGCTCGATAGCGCCACCTATAAAGGTTCAACGGAGTGCGCCTCCCGCTACGTTTCACGTATGTGTACGAAATTCGGTACATACATGTAATGACCCAATACCTACAAAAAAGTCTCTTGGAGCATAGCCTTAAACACAACAGGAAGTCAGCCATTTTGAACTTCCTCTCTGATTTTTGTGCAGTTTTTGCCATTTTCAGGCCTCGTACTTTAACGAACTCCTCCTACAGTTTTAATCTGATCATCTTCAAATTTGGTGAGTGTAATCTTAAGGCCTTTGCGACGTTAAATTGCGAAGATCTAGAGTTTTCATCGAAGGGCGTGTCCCTCGGCGGCCTGACAAATTTTGATGTTTCGCCATGAAACAGGAAGTAGCTGTAACTCAGGCAAACAATGTCCCAATCTGCCCCAAACTTTACACGTTTGATAAGAGTTCTGTCCTGAACACATGACCATGCTCAAATTCAGTTACAGTCATAGCGCCACCTGCTGGCAACAGGAAGTGACATGTTTTACACTGTTTTGTACTCCTAATAACATATAAAAAATTGCCAGCAAGTGCTTAACATGTTAACAACATACTAGAAACATGCTAAAACATGCTAGCAAACATTAGCTAAGTGCTAAAGCATGCTATTACTGCAATTAAATAGGAATTTGCTGTAACTCAGGCATTGAATGTCCAATCTGCCCCAAACTTCACACGTTTGATAAGCGTTCTGTCCTGAACACATGACCATGCTCAAATTCAGTGACAGTCATAGCGCCACCTGCTGGCAACAGGAAGTGACATGTTTAACACTGTTTTGGACTCCTAATAAACATACAAAAAAGTGCCAGCAAGTGTTAAACATGTTAACAACATACTAGAAACATGCTAAAACATGCTAGCAAACATTAGCTAGGTGCTAAATCATGCTATTAATGCAATTAAATAGGAATTTGCTGTAACTCAGGCATTGGATGTTTAATCTGCCCCAAACTTCACACGGTTAAATATTTTCATGTTTAACACATTTACATGAGAATATTCAGTTATAGTAATAGCGCCACCTACTGGCAACAGGAAATGACATGTTTAACACTGTGATGCTGTACTAGCAACATATTAAATATGCCAATGAGTTATAAAACATGTTAGAAACCTGTTAAAACATGCTAGCAATTCTTAGCTAAGTGCTAAAGCATGCTAATGCAATGAAAGAGGAAGTTGTTGTTACTAAAGAAGGCAATGTCCAATCTTTCCCAAACTTTACACGTTTGATAAGAGTCCTGCCCTGAACACATCTACATGACACTTTTAAGTTAAAGTAATAGCGCCACCTACTGTCGACAGGAAGTGACACGTTTTACACTGTGATGCATTACTATTGACATATTAAATATGCCATTGAGTAATAAACATGTTAGAAACCTGTTAAAACATGCTAGCAATTCTTAGCTAAGTGCTAAAGCATGCTAATGCAATGAAAGAGGAAGTTGTTGTTAATCAAGAAGGCAATGTCCAATCTGCCCCAAACTTCACACGTTTGATAAGAGTCCTGCCCTGAACACATGTACATGACAATTTTAAGTTAAAGTAATAGCGCCACCTACTGGCAACAGGAAGTGACATGTTTAACACTGTGATGCAGTACTAGCAACATATTAAATATGCCATTGAGTTATATACTTGTTAGAAACATGTTAAAACATGCTAGCAATTCTTAGCTAAGTGCTAAAGCATGCTAATGCAATGAAACGGGAAGTTGTTGTTACTGAAGAAGGCAATGTCCAATCTGCCCCAAACTTCACACGTTTGATAAGAGTCCTGCCCTGAACACATCTACATGACAATTTTAAGTTAAAGTAATAGCGCCACCTACCGTTGACAGGAAGTGACACGTTTTACACTGTGATGCATTACTGGCGACATATTTAATATGCCATTGAGTTCTAAACATGCTAGAAACATGCTAAAACATGCTAGCAACACTTATCTGAGTGATAACGCATGCTATTATACCCATAATAAAGGACATTTTTGTAACTGACTTTGACATACTCCTCCTATTTTTACCTACTTAAATGCACATTGCCCACCGTGCTCTGTCTTCCTAAAGCCACCGGGTGGCGGTGGCACGGGTGCGAGGGCCCTTTCATCGCTGCTTGCAGCTTTAATTATTATTATTATTATTATTTTCCGCATTTGATTGCATTTTTGAGGGCCTAAACATGCACGAAAACTCCCGAAAATTTGCACACGCGTCAGAACTGGCGAAAATTGACATCTGATATGCGTTTCAGAATTGGGGCGGGGGTAAAATGGCTCGATAGCGCCACCTATAAAGGTTCAACGGAGTGCGCCTCCCGCTACGTTTCACGTATGTGTACGAAATTCGGTACATACATGTAATGACCCAATACCTACAAAAAAGTCTCTTGGAGCATAGCCTTAAACACAACAGGAAGTCAGCCATTTTGAACTTCCTCTCTGATTTTTGTGCAGTTTTTGCCATTTTCAGGCCTCGTACTTTAACGAACTCCTCCTACAGTTTTAATCTGATCATCTTCAAATTTGGTGAGTGTAATCTTAAGGCCTTTGCGACGTTAAATTGCGAAGATCTAGAGTTTTCGTCGAAGGGCGTGTCCTCGGCGGCCTGACAAATTTTGATGTTTCGCCATGAAACAGGAAGTTGCTGTAACTCAGGCAAACAATGTCCAATCTGCCCCAAACTTCACACGTTTGATAAGAGTTCTGTCCTGAACACATGACCATGCTCAAATTCAGTTACAGTCATAGCGCCACCTGCTGGCAACAGGAAGTGACATGTTTAACACTGTTTTGGACTCCTAATAACATATAAAAAATTGCCAGCAAGTGCTTAACATGTTAACAACATACTAGAAACATGCTAGCAAACATTAGCTAAGTGCTAAAGCATGCTATTACTGCAATTAAATAGGAATTTGCTGTAACTCAGGCATTGGATGTCCAATCTGCCCCAAACTTCACACGTTTGATAAGCGTTCTGTCCTGAACACATGACCATGCTCAAATTCAGTTACAGTCATAGCGCCACCTGCTGGCAACAGGAAGTGACATGTTTAACACTGTTTTGGACTTCTAATAACATACAAAAAAGTGCCAGCAAGTGTTAAACATGTTAACAACATACTAGAAACATGCTAAAACATGCTAGCAAACATTAGCTAGGTGCTAAATCATGCTATTAATGCAATTAAATAGGAATTTGCTGTAACTCAGGCATTGGATGTTTAATCTGCCCCAAACTCCACACGGTTGAATATTCTCATGTTTAACACATTTACATGAGAATATTCAGTTATAGTAATAGCGCCAACTACTGGCAACAGGAAATGACATGTTTAACACTGTGATGCTGTACTAGCAACATATTAAATATGCCATTGAGTTATAAACATGTTAGAAACCTGTTAAAACATGCTAGCAATTTTTAGCTAAGTGCTAAAGCATGCTAATGCAATGAAAGAGGAAGTTGTTGTCACTAAAGAAGGCAATGTCCAATCTTTCCCAAACTTTACACGTTTGATAAGAGTCCTGTCCTGAACACATCTACATGACACTTTTCAGTTATAGTAATAGCGCCACCTACTGGCAACAGGAAGTGACATGTTTTAACACTGTGATGCAGTACTAGCAACATATTAAATATGCCATTGAGTTATATACATGTTAGAAACATGTTAAAACATGCTAGCAATTCTTAGCTAAGTGCTAAAGCACGCTAATGCAATGAAACAGGAAGTTGGTGTTACTGAAGAAGGCAATGTCCAATCTGCCCCAAACTTCACACGTTTGATAAGAGTCCTGCCCCTGAACACATCTACATGACAATTTTAAGTTAAAGTAATAGCGCCACCTACTGTCGACAGGAAGTGACACGTTTTACACTGTGATGCATTACTAGCGACATATTTAATATGCCATTGAGTTCTAAACATGCTAGAAATATGCTAAAACATGCTAGCAACACTTATCTGAGTTATAACGCATGCTATTATCCCCATAATCAAGGACATTTTTGTAACTGACTTTGACATACTCCTCCTATTTTTACCCACTTAAATGCACATTGCCCACCATGCTCTGTCTTCCTAAAGCCACCGGGTGGCGGTGGCACGGGTGCGAGGGCCCTTTCATCGCTGCTTGCAGCTTTAATTATTATTATTATTATTATTTTCCGCATTTAATCGCATTTTTTGAGGGCCTAAACATGCACGAAAACTCACGAAAATTTGCACACGCGTCAGAACTGGCGAAAATTGACATCTGATATGCGTTTCACAATTGGGCGGGGTAAAATGGCTCGATAGCGCCACCTATAAAGGTTCAACGGAGTGCGCCTTCCGCTACGTTTCACGTATGTGTACGAAATTCGGTACGTACATGTAATGACCCAATACCTACAAAAAAGTCTCTTGGAGCATAGCCTTAAACACAACAGGAAGTCAGCCATTTTGAACTTCCTCTCTGATTTTTGTGCAGTTTTTGCCATTTTCAGGCCTCGTACTTTAACGAACTCCTCCTACAGTTTTATTCTGATCATCTTCAAATTTGGTGAGTGTAATCTTAAGGCCTTTGCGACGTTAAATTTGCGAAGATCTAGAGTTTTCGTCGAAGGGCGTGTCCTCGGCGGCCTGACAAATTTTGATGTTTCGCCATGAAACAGGAAGTTGCTGTAACTCAGGCAAACAATGTCCAATCTGCCCCAAACCTCACACGTTTGATAAAATTTCTGTCCTGAACACATGACCATGCTCAAATTCAGTTACAGTCATAGCGCCACCTGCTGGCAACAGGAAGTGACATGTTTAACACTGTTTTGGACTCCTAATAACATATAAAAAATTGCCAGCAAGTGCTAAACATGTTAACAACATACTAGAAACATGCTAACAACATGCTAGCAAACATTAGCTAAGTGCTAAAGCATGCTATTACTGCAATTAAATAGGAATTTGCTGTAACTCAGGCATTGAATGTCCAATCTGCCCCAAACTTCACACGTTTGATAAGCGTTCTGTCCTGAACACATGACCATGCTCAAATTCAGTTACAGTCATAGCGCCACCTGCTGGCAACAGGAAGTGACATGTTTAACACTGTTTTGGACTCCTAATAACATACAAAAAAGTGCCAGCAAGTGTTAAACATGTTAACAACATACTAGAAACATGCTAAAACATGCTAGCAAACATTAGCTAGGTGCTAAATCATGCTATTAATGCAATTAAATAGGAATTTGCTGTAACTCAGGCATTGGATGTTTAATCTGCCCCAAACTTCACACGGTTGAATATTCTCATGTTTAACACATTTACATGAGAATATTCAGTTATAGTAATAGCGCCACCTACTGGCAACAGGAAATGACATGTTTAACACTGTGATGCTGTACTAGCAACATATTAAATATGCCATTGAGTTATAAACATGTTAGAAACCTGTTAAAACATGCTAGCAATTCTTAGCTAAGTGCTAAAGCATGCTAATGCAATGAAAGAAGAAGTTGTTGTTACTAAAGAAGGCAATGTCCAATCTTTCCCCAAACTTTACACGTTTGATAAGAGTCCTGTCCTGAACACATCTACATGACACTTTTCAGTTATAGTAATAGCGCCACCTGCTGGCAAACAGGAAGTGACATGTTTAACACTGTTTTGGACTCCTAATAACATATAAAAAATGTCCACCAAGTGCTTAACATGTTAACAACATACTAGAAACATGCTAAAACATGCTAGCAAACATTAGCTAAGTGCTAAATCATGCTATTAATGCAATTAAATAGGAATTTGCTGTAACTCAGGCATTGAATGTCCAATCTGCCCCAAACTTCACACGTTTGATAACCGTTCTGTCCTGAACACATGACCATGCTCAAATTCAGTTACAGTCATAGCGCCACCTGCTGGCAACAGGAAGTGACATCTTTAACACTGTTTTGGACTCCTAATAACATACAAAAAAGTGCCAGCAAGTGTTAAACATGTTAACAACATACTAGAAAACATGCTAAAAACATGCTAGGAAACATTAGCTAGGTGCTAAATCATGCTATTATATGCAATTAAATAGGAATTTGCTGTAACTCAGGCATTGGATGTTTAATCTGCCCCAAACTTCACACGGTTGAATATTCTCATG
The DNA here is from genome assembly GCA_033366665.1 of Phoxinus dragarum. NCBI lineage: Eukaryota > Metazoa > Chordata > Actinopteri > Cypriniformes > Leuciscidae > Phoxinus > Phoxinus dragarum. The sequence goes on from JARPMJ010009592.1 coordinate 18,383, forward strand.
TTTAACACATTTACATGAGAATATTCAGTTATAGTAATAGCGCCACCTACTGGCAACAGGAAATGACATGTTTAACACTGTGATGCTGTACTAGCAACATATTAAATATGCCATTGAGTTATAAACATGTTAGAAACCTGTTAAAACATGCTAGCAATTCTTAGCTAAGTGCTAAAGCATGCTAATGCAACGAAAGCAGGAAGTTGTTGTTACTAAAGAAGGCAATGTCCAATCTTTCCCAAACTTTACACGTTTGATAAGAGTCCTGTCCTGAACACATCTACATGACACTTTTCAGTTATAGTAATAGCGCCACCTACTGGCAACAGGAAGTGACATGTTTAACACTGTGATGCAGTACTAGCAACATATTAAATATGCCATTGAGTTATATACATGTTAGAAACATGTTAAAACATGCTAGCAATTCTTAGCTAAGTGCCAAAGCACGCTAATGCAATGAAACAGGAAGTTGGTGTTACTGAAGAAGACAATGTCCAATCTGCCCCAAACTTCACACGTTTGATAAGAGTCCTGCCCTGAACACATCTACATGACAATTTTAAGTTAAAGTAATAGCGCCACCTACTGTCGACAGGAAGTGACACGTTTTACACTGTGATGCATTACTAGCGACATATTTAATATGCCATTGAGTTCTAAATATGCTAGAAACATGCTAAAAACATGCTAGCAACACTTATCTGAGTTATAACGCATGCTATTATCCCCATAATAGAGGACATTTTTGTAACTGACTTTGACATACTCCTCCTATTTTTACCTACTTAAATGCACATTGCCCACCGTGCTCTGTCCTTCCTAAAGCCACCGGGTGGCGGTGGCACGGGTGCGAGGGCCCTTTCATCGCTGCTTGCAGCTTTAATTAGGGCCCGAGCACCGATGGTGCGAGGACACTATTGGAATTGCTCTGTTTATTATTTTATTATTATTATTATTATTATTATTATTATTTTCCGCATTTGATCGCATTTTTGAGGGCCTAAACATGCACGAAAACTCACGAAAATTTGCACACGCGTCAGAACTGGCGAAAATTGACATCTGATATGCGTTTCAGAATTGGGCGGGGTAAAATGGCTCGATAGCGCCACCTATAAAGGTTCAACGGAGTGCGCCTCCCCGCTACGTTTCACGTATGTGTACGAAATTCGGTACATACATGTAATGACCCAATACCTACAAAAAAGTCTCTTGGAGCATAGCCTTAAACACAACAGGAAGTCAGCCATTTTGAACTTCCTCTCTGATTTTTGTGCAGTTTTTGCCATTTTCAGGCCTCGTACTTTAACGAACTCCTCCTACAGTTTTAATCTGATCATCTTCAAATTTGGTGAGTGTAATCTTAAGGCCTTTGCGACGTTAAATTGCGAAGATCTAGAGTTTTCGTCGAAGGGCGTGTCCTCGGCGGCCTGACAAATTTTGATGTTTCGCCATGAAACAGGAAGTTGCTGTAACTCAGGCAAACAATGTCCAATCTGCCCCCAAACTTCACACGTTTGATAAGCGTTCTGTCCTGAACACATGACCATGCTCAAATTCAGTTACAGTCATAGCGCCACCTGCTGGCAACAGGAAGTGACATGTTTTACACTGTTTTGGACTCCTAATAACATATAAAAAATTGCCAGCAAGTGCTTGACATGTTAACAACATACGGGAAACATGCTAAAATATGCTAGCAAACATTAGCTCAGTGCTAAAGCATGCTATTACTGCAATTAAATAGGAATTTGCTGTAACTCAGGCATTGAATGTCCAATCTGCCCCAAACTTCACACGTTTGATGAGCGTTCTGTCTTGAACACATGACCATGCTCAAATTCAGTTACAGTCATAGCGCCACCTGCTGGCAACAGGAAGTGACATGTTTAACACTGTTTTGGACTCCTAATAACATACAAAAAAGTGCCAGCAAGTGTTAAACATGTTAACAACATACTAGAAACATGCTAAAACATGCTAGCAAACATTAGCTAGGTGCTAAATCATGCTATTAATGCAGTTAAATATGAATTTGCTGTAACTCAGGCATTAGATGTTTAATCTGCCCCAAACTTCACACGTTTGAATATTCTCATGTTTAACACATTTACATGAGAATATTCAGTTATAGTAATAGCGCCACCTACTGGCAACAGGAAATTACATGTTTAACACTGTGATGCTGTACTAGCAACATATTAAATATGCCATTGAGTTATAAACATGTTAGAAACCTGTTAAAACATGCTAGCAATTCTTAGCTAAGTGCTAAAGCATGCTAATGCAATGAAAGAGGAAGTTGTTGTTACTAAAGAAGGCAATGTCCAATCTGCCCCAAACTTCACACGTTTGATAAGAGTCCTGTTCTGAACACATCTACATGACACTTTTCAGTTATAGTAATAGCGCCACCTACTGGCAACAGGAAGTGACATGTTTAACACTGTGATGCAGTACTAGCAACATATTAAATATGCCATTGAGTTATATACATGTTAGAAACATGTTAAAACATGCTAGCAATTCTTAGCTAAGTGCTAAAGCATGCTAATGCAATGAAACAGGAAGTTGGTGTTACTGAAGAAGGGCAATGTCCAATCTGTCCCAAACTTCACACGTTTGATAAGAGTCCTGCCCTGAACACATCTACATGACAACTTTAAGTTAAAGTAATAGCGCCACCCTACTGTTGACAGGAAGTGACACGTTTTACACTGTGATGCATTACTAGCGACATATTTAATATGCCATTGAGTTCTAAACATGCTAGAAACATGCTAAAACATGCTAGCAACACTTATCTTAGTTATAACGCATGCTATTATCCCCATAATCAAGGACATTTTGTAACTGACTTTGACATACTCCTCCTATTTTTACCTACTTAAATGCACATTGCCCACCATGCTCTGTCTTCCTAAAGCCACCGGGTGGCGGTGGCACGGGTGCGAGGGCCCTTTCATCGCTGCTTGCAGCTTTAATTATTATTATTTTCCCCGCATTTGATCGCATTTTTGTGGGCCTAAACATGCACGAAAACTCACGAAAATTTGCACAACCGCGTCAGAACTGGCGAAAATTGACATCTGATATGCGTTTCAGAATTGGGCGGGGTAAAATGGCTCGATAGCGCCACCTATAAAGGTTCAACGGAGTGCGCCTCCCGCTACGTTCACGTATGTGTACGAAATTCGGTACATACATGTAATGACCCAATACCTACAAAAAAGTCTCTTGGAGCATAGCCTTAAACACAACAGGAAGTCAGCCATTTTGAACTTCCTCTCTGATTTTTGTGCAGTTTTTGCCATTTTCAGGCCTCGTACTTTAACGAACTCCTCCTACAGGTTTTAATCTGATCATCTTCAAATTTGGTGAGTGTAATCTTAAAGGCCTTTGCGACGTTAAATTGCGAAGATCTAGAGTTTTCGTCGAAGGGCGTGTCCTCGGCGGCCTGACAAATTTTGATGTTTCGCCATGAAACAGGAAGTTGCTGTAACTCAGGCAAACAATGTCCAATCTGCCCCAAACTTCCCACGTTTGATAAGAGTTCTGCCCTGAACACATGACCATGCTCAAATTCAGTTACAGTCATAGCGCCACCTGCTGGCAACAGGAAGTGACATGTTTAACACTGTTTTGGACTCCTAATAACATATAAAAAATTGCCAGCAAGTGCTTAACATGTTAACAACATACTAGAAACATGCTAAAACATGCTAGCAAACATTAGCTACGTGCTAAAGCATGCTATTACTGCAATTAAATAGGAATTTGCTGTAACTCAGGCATTGAATGTCCAATCTGCCCCCAAACTTCACACGTTTGATAAGCGTTCTGTCCTGAACACATGACCATGCTCAAATTCAGTTACAGTCATAGCGCCACATGCTGGCAACAGGAAGTGACATGTTTAACACTGTTTTGGACTCCTAATAACATATAAAAAATTGCCAGCAAGTGCTTAACATGTTAACAACATACTAGAAACATGCTAAAACATGCTAGCAAACATTAGCTAAGTGCTAAAGCATGCTATTACTGCAATTAAATAGGAATTTGCTGTAACTCAGGCATTGAATGTCCAATCTGCCCCAAACTTCACACGTTTGATAAGCGTTCTGTCCTGAACACATGACCATGCTCAAATTCAGTTACAGTCATAGCGCCACCTGCTGGCAACAGGAAGTGACATGTTTAACACTGTTTTGGACTCCTAATAACATACAAAAAAGTGCCAGCAAGTGTAAACATGTTAACAACATACTAGAAACATGCTAAAACATGCTAGCAAACATTAGCTAGGTGCTAAATCATGCTATTAATGCAATTAAATAGGAATTTGCTGTAACTGGCATTGGATGTTTAATCGGCCCCAAACTTCACACGGTTGAATATTCTCATGTTTAACACATTTACATGAGAATATTCAGTTATAGTAATAGCGCCACCTACTGGCAACAGCAAATGACATGTTTAACACTGTGATGCTGTACTAGCAACATATTAAATATGCCATTGAGTTATAAACATGTTAGAAACCTGTTAAAACATGCTAGCAATTCTTAGCTAAGTGCTAAAGCATGCTGATGCAATGAAAGAGGAAGTTGTTGTTACTAAAGAAGGCAATGTCCAATCTTTCCCAAAACTTTACCACGTTTGATAAGAGTCCTGTCCTGAACACATCTACATGACACTTTTCAGTTATAGTAATAGCGCCACCTACTGGCAACAGGAAGTGACATGTTTAACACTGTGATGCAGTACTAGCAACATTTTAAATATGCCATTGAGTTATATACATGTTAGAAACATGTTTAAAACATGCTAGCAATTATTAGCTAAGTGCTAAAGCACGCTAATGCAATGAAACAGGAAGTTGGTGTTACTGAAGAAGGCAATGTCCAATCTGCCCCAAACTTCACACGTTTGATAAGAGTCCTGCCCTGAACACATCTACATGACAATTTTAAGTTAAAGTAATAGCGCCACCTACTGTCGACAGAAAGTGACACGTTTTACACTGTGATGCATTACTAGCGACATATTTAATATGCCATTGAGTTCTAAACATGCTAGAAACATGCTAAAACATGCTAGCAAACACTTATCTGAGTTATAACGCATGCTATTATCCCCATAATCAAGGACATTTTTGTAACTGACTTTGACATACTCCTCCTATTTTTACCTACTTAAATGCACATTGCCCACCGTGCTCTGTCTTCCTAAAGCCACCGGGTGGCGGTGGCACGGGTGCGAGGGCCCTTTCATCGCTGCTTGCAGCTTTAATTATTAGGGCCCGAGCACCGATGGTGCGAGGACACTATTGGAATTGCTCTGTTTATTATTATTATTTTCCGCATTTAATCGCATTTTTGAGGGCCTAAACATGCACGAAAACTCACGAAAATTTGCACACGCGTCAGAACTGGCGAAAATTGACATCTGATATGCGTTTCAGAATTGGGCGGGGTAAAATGGCTCGATAGCGCCACCTATAAAGGTTCAACGGAGTGCGCCTCCCGCTACGTTTCACGTACGTGTACGAAATTCGGTACATACATGTAATGACCCAATACCTACAAAAAAGTCTCTTGGAGCATAGCCTTAAACACAACAGGAAGTCAGCCATTTTGAACTTCCTCTCTGATTTTTGTGCAGTTTTTTGCCATTTTCAGGCCTCGTACTTTAACGAACTCCTCCTACAGTTTTAATCTGATCATCTTCAAATTTGGTGAGTGTAATCTTAAGGCCTTTGCGACGTTAAATTGCGAAGATCTAGAGTTTTCGTCGAAGGGCGTGTCCTCGGCGGGCTGACAAATTTTGATGTTTTCGCCATGAAACAGGAAGTTGCTGTAACTCAGGCAAACAATGTCCAATCTGCCCCAAACTTCACACGTTTGATAAGCGTTCTGTCCTGAACACATGACCATGCTCAAATTCAGTTACAGTCATAGCGCCACCTGCTGGCAACAGGAAGTGACATGTTTAACACTGTTTTGGACTCCTAATAACATATAAAAAATTGCCAGCAAGTGCTAAACATGTTAACAACATACTAGAAACAGGCTAAAACATGCTAGCAAACATTAGCTAAGTGCTAAAGCATGCTATTACTGCAATTAAATAGGAATTTGCTGTAACTCAGGCATTGAATGCCCAATCTGCCCCAAACTTCACACGTTTGATAAGAGTTCTGGTCTGAACACATTTACATGAGAATATTCCAGTTATAGTAATAGCGCCACCTATTGGCAACAGGAAGTGACATGTTTAACACTGTCATGCTGGTACTAGCAACATATTAAATAACCATTGAGTTATAAACATGTTAGAAACATGTTAAAACATGATAGCAATTCTTAGCTAAGTGCTAAAGCATGCTAATGCAATGAAACAGGAAGTTGTTGTTACTCAAGTAGGCAATGTCCAATCTGCCCCAAACTTCACAGGTTTGATAAGAGTTCTGTCCTGAACACATTTACATGAGAATAATCAGTTAGAGTAATAGCGCCCGCCTGCTGGCAACAGGAAGTGACATGTTTAACACCATTTTGGACTCCTAATAACATAAAAAATTGCCAGCAAGTGCTAAACATGTTAACAACATACAGGAAACATGCTAAAACATGCTAACAAACATTAGCTGAGTGCTAAAGCATGCTATTACTCGCAATTAAATAGGAATTTGCTGTAACTCAGGCATTGAATGTTCAATTTGCCCCAATTTCACACGTTTGATAAGAGTTCTGGTCTGAACACATCTACATGACACTTTTCAGTTATAGTAATAGCGCCACCTACTGGCAACAGGAAGTGACATGGTTAACACTGTGATGCAGTACTAGCAACATATTAAATATGCCATTGAGTAATAAACATGTTAGAAACCTGTTAAAACATGCTAGCAATTCTTAGCTAAGTGCTAAAGCATGCTAATGCAATGAAACAGGAAGTTGTTGTTACTCAAGAAGGCAATGTCCAATCTGCCCCAAACTTCACACGTTTGATATGAGTCCTGCCCTGAACACATCTACATGACACTTTTCAGTTATAGTAATAGCGCCACCTACTGGCAACAGGAAGTGACATGTTCAACACTGTGATG
>JARPMJ010009593.1:0-25470 GCA_033366665.1 Phoxinus dragarum
GTAGCCTAATGCACTCACTCTGTGTGCGGGCTGCGGGAGAATAAAATGTGACCGGTCACAGAAAGTAGGGACACAAGTCGGTTCTGGAGCATTTTGAGTTATTCACAGATTCTGAAAGTGTAGTCTCCAAGCTTTCCAACGATGTGTAACACATGGTAATCTGATAATATTTGGAGAAGTTGAGGCCATTTGAAGGTAGGCACTCAAAAAAAATTAAAAGTGGAGCCTCTAAAGATTGAGCAGTTCTCACCTCTCTGCTGCTGGGAGTGACAATAGGGCTCATTTACATCTCATTTAGATAAGCCATACCCCCTGTAAAGCACATGTTGTTTTATTAACATTAAATAGTTCTCCCCAAATGTTTAGTTAATTGTCATCATTTACTCTCTCAAGTTGTTTTAAACCTGAATATGTTTCTTTATTCTGTTGAAGTTATTTGGAAGAATGTGGGTAACCAAACAGTTGATGTTCCCCAGTGACTTCTATATTTATTTCCTATGGAAGTCAATGGGGACCAGCAACTGTCTGGTTACCCACATTCTTCCAAATATCTTCTTTTGTGTTCAGCACAAGAAATAAATAAATACAGGTTTGGAACAACATTAGAGTGAGTAAAGAATGACAAAATGTTTATTTTTGGGTGAACAATCCCTTTAAGGACAAGCGGCTGCATGTTTACTATTAGAGCTACTGTCTCTTTAAGACCTGAAAGCAACGCGTCTAATATGTACGCATAATATGACACGCAGATTTCTCTCAATTTAGACATAACCAACTTTCTTTATATAAACCTTGAGTGTATTTGACAGTATTAGCTCAAAAAGACTCGAAAGATAACTTAGTCCAGTATCCAGGCGCTGTTAGACAGGCTTTTAGTGCATGCGCGCGTCGGCTGTTTGCGCGCAGAAAAGCGCATTAGAACAGCGCTTCAGCAGCGAATGACATGTTTAAACCGGCAAGGCTTTAAAGCACATGCAAATAATGAACTTTTGAGAACTGCAGTGTCCTGTTACTCTGCGTAAACATTTAATGTGAGTATTTGTCGCGTTGTACACTGGGCTGTTGAGACGCAGACTGCTTGCAGCAAGGATCACAGCGCAACTTTGAACTATATCGATGCGATATGGTCTAATTCCATATCCCATTTAAAAAATATGTCAATACATTTTTTATATCGATATTATATCGCCCAGTCGTACCACGCTGTTCCCTTGAAGGGCGGGGGCAATAACAAAAGAAACAAAAGCCGGCTTATCCAGTATGGAAATACACACAGACAATGACACACCCCTACTGCGAGCTAGAATCTCACAAAACAAGCCGATTTCAACCTAAAAATGTACGATTTTAAATATACCAATATTGATATCTAAAACATGGAGAGGCCTTCTTCGTGATCTCAACTAACAGATTCTGCAAAAAAGCGAAAATCACCAGTTTTGAAAAAAAAAACGCTTCTTTCTCATTTTGCTCAAAAGTTGTGCTGCCGACTTGTGTCCTTACTTTCCGTGGCGGGTCACAAATGATTAAATAGAAATATCTATGAATAAAACATATAAAAACTAATAAATTGTTATTCATCTGTTGCAGAAAAGCAACAAGAACAACTAAAACAAAATAGAAACGATTTACAGGCCAGAGTTTCTATTTGTAACATGTTTGCAGCGTTGAGCGACATGCGTTGATTTCTTGAACGCAATGGCCAATCAGAAGCATTTAAGATCCTCACCGCTCAAAACTGACTTTTTGTTCAGGGCTGAATTCTCCATGCTGGCAAATCCTCTGATTATAACAAACAAAGTGTAGATATTATGAAAGATTCATTATGCAGTCAGCTTAATTGATAATAACAGAGATGTATGAGATCGCGATGAACTGATGTCAGCTTTTTAGGAATTATTCGCACCAGACTATAAGTCGCAGGACCAGATAAACTATGAAAAAAAGTGCGACTTATAGTCCGGAAAATACGGTACATAAAAAAATCCAGTTAAAAGACTAACATGCTGACCAAGTTGTGCTAAAATGTGTTTAAAAGGAAAAGTAAGTGATCAAGAAAAATGTAATTACATTTGTTTGTTAGAAATATTAAACATTTACAAAAATGTGTTTTCCTACCTGGAAGATCCCTAGAAGATTGTCTTTGAAATTCTCATGGTTCCTGTGAGTCTGAACATCTGAGTCTAATGTCTCACATTGAAAACCTGTCAGGGCCGGCTCTAGCCCTTTGGTTGACCTAGGCGAGATTGAGTTTTGCGCCCCCGTAACGTAACGGCAACTCTAGAGGGAGCCCGCGCCCTAGAGATGCGCTATTATTTTATCCGCAACCGCATCACAAAACTCATCATCCGTCCGCCATCCATCCGCACCAATATTTTTGACCAATTTTCAAAACCGCACCCGCCCGCCATCCGCTGATTGGACGATAGAAGGCGCTGCTGATGACTCTTACCTCAGAATATCAGCAGTGAACTCCGTCTCCGATCGGCGCACAGGGACAAAAATAAATAAATAGCCTAAATTAAACGCACTTCGGAAAACCTGACCTTATCTGATAGGCTACTGTACAATATTTTCATTGTAGCCTAATAAAAAACGCATTTTGGCACATCATTTCAACATGCTGCTATTTAGCCTACTAATAATGCCTATTACACTTAATTTTTTTAGCAAATAGATGGAAAGCTTGAATAAAATAACAAGTAATTTACATTATAGGCAAACTCTAAGCACTGTCATGTCAGGGTGACGACTATAGGACAGCGCCGCCGCTCCCACCACGCGTATCAAGCGCTGTGCGTAGGGCACCAAGAGCTGAGGGAGCACCAAAAAAATAGCCTAATGAAAAATCAATAATTATAATGCCGATATTATTTCAGTATAGAAATGCAGACATCCCAAGTCTCCCGGAAGTTCTGGGAGTATCCCGCATATTGATAGCGGCTCACTGATGCCCGCGAATTAGTTAAAATCTCCCGGAATCTAGAGCGAGCGCGCCCGCGAGACAGAGTCAGTGCTCCAAACCACGTAGCGCGTGCACGGCAGAGAGGGAGAGAGAGCAAGAGACCGCGCGCGTGCCTCATGAAGCGCATGTAATATCATTCCCCTATTTTCTTTTTTTGGATGTAGTTATAGTCAGATAACAATATTTAACAATGTATACATATATTTTTAATTTGATTGGTTCAACCGCCCGCCCGAATTTAATTAAAATATAATTTTTCGTCACGTCATCCGCCCGCATCGGCGCGCCCCCAAAACATTTGTCGCCCTAGGCAACCGCCTAGTTCGCCTATAGCAATCGCCGGCCCTGAAGCCTGTAGTCAAATTAGTAAAATAAAATACTAACTGATATTTTACAGAAAGAGAAATAAGCATTAGCTGTGAATACTCTGACAAATATTTGATCTAAACACGTTTCATGATTGGTATTCACTGATACAACTTTTAAACACAGTCAACGTGTGACAAAAAGTTAGTACCCACAAAATACCTTTTATTAGATGATGGTGTTTTCTCACTGAAGTCTGGTGGATAACCTTTAGACCGGTCAATCTTCAGAGACACAGAGCTGGACACATGTGAGCCTGATCTTACACTGATCACACAAAGAACAGAGAGAAAACACTTTACTACAGGAGCTACTTAGTCTCATTTGAAAAGGTTTAATGTTGCAAATAGTAATCAAATGCAGTATATCTGTGTATTTGTTCATTTATGACCATGGTTGGATGGATGGACATGTTTAGTTGCATGATCTATTTTTGCCTTTAATTTATGCCTCCTTGTGGCTGCCAGTGTAATTGTGTTACTGGAATGAGTTTCATAAGGTTCCCAGGAATTGATTTTATTGTGATTTATTGTTTTATTCAGTCAAGTTAAATCACATACACCACTGTGGACAAATAATACAACCCCATAATGTAATGTAAACACACAAAATACCTTTTATTAGATGATGGTGTTTTCTCACTGAAGTTTGGTCCTCCTCCACCTTTAGACCGGTCACTCTTCAGAGACACAGAGCTGGACATGTGAGCCTGATCTTACACTGATGACACAAAGAACAGAGAGAAAACACTTTAGTAAAGGAGGATCAACTGTGTCTGAAACACACCTGTGTCTTTATCTAATCCTCCACAGAAATACACACACTCACACAATTTACAGTTTTATAGTTAACCATCATTTTATTTTACTGGCTCACATTAGTTTAACAACTTCTTTAATATACATGAGTGCGATTAAATATGTTGAGGATTTAAAAGATACTTGACCATAATTTAAGAGAACATGTCAAGTTTTTACTACTTCAGCGTAACGCGTCTGAATTTATGAATGAAACCGAATCCAATCCTATTGGCGTTGCGTGATGACGTAGTGTGTGACGGCATAAGCGGATGTACACAAAAGCACGCCGGCACACAGAAATGTCAGCTTTTGCTATGAAGCAAGTGCTCCAGGCGGGGTGAGGTGTGGCGAACCGACGCAGTGTCTCGTTCCCTTTCTCAGGGAACAAGGGTTACATACGTAACCCGAGACGTTCCCCTTTCGAGGGAACTCGAACTGCGTCGGTGACGACACTAGGGGAACGAGATACCACTATACCACAACGAACCCCGCTCATCCTAGTGTGAAGCTGTCTTCAGGCACAACTTAGGACGAAAGCACTCGTGCACCGGGTGTAGAGGGAAGGTCCAGACTGTAAAACCTCATGAATGTGTGTGGAGTGGCCCAGCCAGCCGCCTCACATATGTCATGGATAGAAATCCCTGAAAGGAGGGCTCTAGAGGACGCCATGCCTCTGGTGGAATGAGCCCTCACGGCCATAGGTGAAGGCAAATTGCGCACCTGATAGGCCAGGGAAATAGCCTGAACGATCCAGTTGCTGATGGTCTGTTTAGAGGCGGGAAGCCCCTTCTTGGGCGACCCAAAACACACCAGCAACTGGTCTGACTTCCACCATGAGGAGGACCTCTGGATATAACACTGCAGTGCTCTGACAGGGCAGAGCAGATGAAGTCTCCCCTCATCCGTCACGTGAGGTGGAGGATAAAATGCCTGCAGAACCATAGGCCGTGCCACATTAGATGGCACCTTGGGCAAATAGCCTGGCCTGGGATGTAAGATGGCCTTAATGCTGCGTGGAGCAAACTCCAAGCACCCATTGGAAATAGAGAACGCCTGGAGATCTCCTACCCTCCGCAGAGAAGTAATGGCCAACAGAAAGACCACCTTAAACGAAAGGTTCTTGGCCTCAGCCGACTCCAGTTGTTCGAAGGGGGCCTCGGCCAGCCCTTCGAGAACCACTGCCAGGTCCCAAGAGGCAAACCTGGTGTGAGTCGCAGGTCTCATCCTCCAGGCTCCATGGAGGAAACGTACGACCAGGTGATGCCTCCCCAGAGGACCATCACTCAGAGGAGCGTGGAAAGCCGCAATGATGCCAGACCCACAGTTTCCACAGGTCGGGTCGAGGGTGGAAAACTAAGCCCTCCGCCTGGGACAGCAAGTCCCCTCCTTAGAGGGATCTGCCATGGCGGGCCTGCCAGGAGTGAAATGATGTCCGAGAACCATACTCGGGCCGGCCAAAACTAAGGCTACTAAGAGTAGACTGACTCCGTCTTGACGGACCCTTTCCAGAACTGCTGGGAGCAGAGCGATCGGGGGAAAAGCATACAGACGTAGCCTCGGCCACGTCTGTACCATGGCATCCAACCCCAGCGGGGCTGAGAAGAGAACCACAGAACCCGGACTCCCTGACTGGTGGGGGAACACACTCTATGGCCCCTTTTTCCAGCAGCGAGTGAACTTCCTGTTTCAACACTAGACCCCTAGTGTCGTCACCGACGCAGTTCGAGTTCCCTCGAAAGGGAACATGTCAAGTTTTTGTTTATTGACAGAATAGAGAGCAGAAATGTCTGTGCGACACGGTTTTGTTAGCATACTTGCATTAAATTAAGTGTATAGTTGTTTTCTAATGTATATCAATAATTTATGATCTAAAAACTAAAGTCATTTATTTGGAATAATTCAGCGTCTAGAAGGTAAACAACAAATTATTAACTGATATTTTCTATAAAGCAAGCAGGGCTTTTTAAAGCGTAATTTAAGAAGTTAAAAATTTGGAATTTGGAAATATAAAGCAATGCTTAAAGTTGTGTTATTGCCAGGGAAACACAAAGTCCAGTGGAGTTTAAACTGATAGTGTGAAAACAGACGCAGTCTTACCTGTGTTTCTCTGAGAGACTCATCTGAGAGAGAGAGTCCTTTCCTCTTTCCTCTGACATACTGCAGCTAAACTGACCCTGGAAACTGACCAGCACTGCTTTCTGCAACACTCAATCCTTCAGCATCACCTGCAAATCACACCATTTTACACAGATGAACAACATCTTATCTAATGCGGAGTTATCATCAACAACAGCAAAAACAATGTATAAAAATAAAGTGAGTTACAGACAAACATATTATTTATTGCCATGTAAATTAACCGAATGGTCTTAATCATTTCTGATTTTTTAATGAGTTTAACTGACTCTAAATATGAATTCATTGGGGAACAGAAATTTACACTGTGCTGGGAAAACGGAACCCAATTTGATATATTTAAAATGTGAGAAAAGCTCACATTTTAAACGTCCACAAAAGTTCCGCACAACACTGTAATGTAAACACATCTTAACTAAATATAAAAATATGCAGCATACACACTTTCTCCTTAAAAAAAGCTAATAATACAAAATAACAAGCCCATTTAAGGATATTAAGAGTCATCTTCAAGCACAAATGTAACATTTGAACATTTGAAGTTTAAAAAGTTGTAACTTCCATAGTAGGAAAAAAAGATTCTATGGAAGTCAATGGGGTCCAGCAAATGTCTGGTCACCAACATTCTTCAAAATATCTTCTTTTGTGTTCAACAGAAGAAAGAAACTCATACAGGTTTGAAACAACTTGAGGGTGAGTAAATTATGACAAAGTTTTCATTTTTGTGTGAACTAGTATCCCTTTAAGAACAAATGCTGCAACGGAACAAAGTCCAGAGTTAGTTAATAACTAGCTAGTATTTACTAAGCCTCTAGTGTCTCTACCCTCGTCCGGAATGCAGATTCCCTAACTACATTCAAAAGACAACTGAAAACTCATCTCTTCCGTGAGCACTTGACATAAAAAAAAAAAAAAAACTTCCTTTAATCCTCCCTTGTTTGGCTTATGCTACTCTGAGCAATGCCTGAACTTTGTATTTTGAGCACTTCTTGCGTTATTTTTGCCTCTTCACGATGACTCGCCTGCTGTAGTCCTCAGTTGTAAGTCGCTTTGGATAAAAGCGTCTGCTAAATGATTAAATGTAAATGTAGTGTGGACTTTGTGTTCCAATTTAAGAAAAACTTGTTATGCGCGCTCTCACATTCATATGGCATGTGTGTGGTGTCTAAAACAAATAAAGACATATATAATACGACCATCATAAACATACCAAAGAATACTGTCTGAACAGGTTATTCACGTGAAATACCACTATATGCTGATTAAACAGTTAATATAATCTGAACATAATACAATACACAAACTTGGCTGGATTCGCTCTGGACGCGCGCACTTCTGAAGATGACGCAGTTATAATAGAATGGATCAGTAACAGCTAAAAACTCAAATTCTCACACTAAAGACTAGAAACGAGATGTTAGAATCATATAAGCATAAGATATAACAAACACACTTACTTCTCTTGAACGCACACACAATAAAGGAAACTCTACAGCGAGCAGTTGACAGAGTTTAGAACTAGAATATCGTCCTTCTTCTGGGCGGGCCAGAACTGTTAATTATTAACTTTTTAAAGTATCATTATAGGCTATAGTGATCATTATATTATATATACAAATATAGTGTTTGATCATTTCTAAATATTTATTCAAATGCAAAATCTAAAATTAGTAAGCAGTTATGATCTGCGATACTCTTTTGAGCAACTAGAATAGTTGATACATGTATCTTTTTTAAAGGACAAGTTCGGTATTTTACACTTAAAGCCCTGTTTACAGATCGTATCTGATGAAATAGAACGGTTAAGATTAAAATTTGGACACATGCTCCTGTCCCGAGAATTTTAGTTTAATTCGCTTTTGTGGACCTATTTTGCCAAACGCGTCACACCCGTGATTCTTCCGTTGAGAGCTTGAAATAATAGACACTCCAGCCCAGTTGGTGGCGATAATGTATGGGATTAATATCCTGCCATGATTCAAAACTGAAAATAAAGTTCTGAAAGGTTGAAACTAAGTGTGCGAAAACTCAAAATCTTAAAAAAAAAAGTTTTGCAAGATCGAAAAATAAGATTTACAAGCTTGCAAAATGTAAAAAAATAAGAATATCTTTGCAAACATTATGTTGTTTTTGAGATTTCCTTCTTCAGAACTGCAAAACATTTTTTACGATGTTGCGCAATTTTTTTTTCAGAGTTTCAAATTTGTCAGTGTTCTCCCACTGTATAGTTTGTTTTCCAGATTTGAAACCTTGAAACCCGTGATCTGAAAACGGGTGTGCGAATAGGTGAAAAAAAGTTTTGAAACTCTGAAAACTGAGGTTCGAAAGGGCGAAACTTATTACATTACATTAAATTTGCACTCCTTTGCAGACTATTTTTTCAGAGCTGAGTTTACAACACCCACTTTGCGGAGATACGCGCACACAGTTGCGAGCTTGCGACTCGCGTGATTGTTGGCAGCGATGTCACGCAGCTCTGCTCTGAAACTCTGAAACTCAGACTGAGCGAAAATGAAGCTTCGCAACCTCGCAACTTAAAAAAAAAGCCTGGAGGGAGGGCCTTTCTGCTCTTGGCCAATGCTTTGCTGTCTGCTGACGTACAGTCCAATCACAAGTCGTATTTACTGGAAAGGTGGCTTCTGCACTGGTTCTTTGCATGCGTCCGGCAGATTGACCGTGACGATTGCTTCTGTAAAGAGTGCAAATCCTTCCTCTCATTACCATGATTTACCTTTTTCTAGGATGATTTATCATGATTTACCATGACTTACCATGTTCCAGTATGATTTACCATGACTTACCATGTTCCAGTATGATTTACCATGATTCTAGTATGATTTACCATGTACTAGGATGGTTTACCATGATTTACCACGTTCTAGTACAATTTACCACAGTTGACCATACATTTAGCATGATTTACCATAGTTTACCATTATTTATCAAAGTTTACCATGATTTACCTTGTTCTAGGATGATGTATAATTATTTACTATGTTCTAGTATATGATTCACCATGATTTACCATGAATCTAGCATGATTTACCATAGTTTACCATGATATACCAAGTTCTAGTATGATTCAGCATGTTACAAGTCTTGATTTTTTACCAGTATTTTTTTGCACTAAAGCAAACCGGTTTCTCCATGTTAACTCCATTATGCATGCTTACACACATATTACACGTATGTCATAATAACAAATATATAGCTTTAAGCATTTGTTTATTAGCCAATGCTGAAAGCTGATAAAAAGATTACAAATATAATCCTGCTGCTCTTAAATGGATTTTTTTTAACTTTCATTTTCAGGATTCCCATTTCTCAATGTGACACAATTGTCAATAGTAATACTCCAATAGATGAATTTTGACAAAATGTGATTTTATAAAATAATGATTTTATAAAGTCTAAATATGAATTATATAACAATATTAGGGAGTAGTATGATGAAGAGACAGCAGGGGGCAGTAGAAGACCACTTAAAATACTGGTAAAAATCAAGACTTGTAAAAATGAAAGTGAGCCAATAAGTGGTCTTCTACTGCCCTCTGCTGGACAATCTACAATTTAATAGTCTTTTCACATGTGCTTTTGCATTCATATATTTAGACACTAAAAAATTCCTTACATAACAATTACTATTATAACACAATCATATTTTGTCAGAGTTTATCACTTCATTTGTTCTGATGCGTCACATAATTGCTAACAACGTGGTAAATCATGGTAAATAACGCTAGAAACATGGTAAATCATAGTAAATAAGGTGAATCATGCTAGAATCCTGGTAAATCATTCTAGAATGTGGTATATCATGGTAAATCATCCTGTAACATGGTAAATCAAGGTAAACTAAGATAAATCATGGTAAACTATGGTAAATCATGCTAGAATCATATTAAATTATACTAGAATGTGTTCAATTGTTGTAAACCATGCTAGAACAGGGTAAAGCATGCTGAATCATACTAGAACTTGGTATGTCATGGTAAACTATGGTAAATCATACTAGAATCATGGTAAATCATACTGGAACATGGTAAGTCATGGTAAATCATACTGGAACATGGTAAGTCATGGTAAATCATGATAAATCATCCTAGAAAAAGGTAAATCATGGTAATGAGAGGAAGGATTTGCACTCTTTACAGAAGCAATCGTCACGGTCAATCTGCCGGACGCATGCAAAGAACCAGTGCAGAAGCCACCTTTCCAGTAAATACGACTTGTGATTGGACTGTACGTCAGCAGACAGCAAAGCATTGGCCAAGAGCAGAAAGGCCCTCCCTCCAGGCTTTTTTTTTAAGTTGCGAGGTTGCGAAGCTTCATTTTCACTCAGTCTGAGTTTCAGAGCAGAGCTGCGTGACATCGCTGCCAACAATCACGCGAGTCGGCAAGCTCGCAACTGTGTGCGCGTATCTCCGCAAAGTGGGTGTTGTAAACTCAGCTCTGAAAAAATAGTCTGCAAAGGAGTGCAAATTTAATGTAATGTAATAAGTTTCGCCCTTTCGAACCTTAGTTTTCAGAGTTTCAAAACTTTTTTTCACCTATTCGCACACCCGTTTTCAGATCACGGGTTTCAAGGTTTCAAATCTGGAAAACAAACTATACAGTGGGAGAACACTGACAAATTTGAAACTCTGAAAAAAAAAATTGCGCAACATCGTAAAAAATGTTTTGCAGTTCTGAAGAAGGAAATCTCAAAAACAACATAATGTTTGCAGAGATATTCTTATTTTTTTACATTTTGCAAGCTTGTAAATCTTATTTTTTATACTTTATAATCTTATACTTTAATCTTAGCAGTTCTATTTCATCAGATACGATCTGTAAACAGGGCTTTAAGTGTAAAATACCGAACTTGTCCTTTAAAGAGCCATACAGGCACCTAGTGGGTAAACCATGGCATTACAAATGGAAATTAGTATTTTTCTGGCCACTAAATTATTCACATTTGCCTCATTTAAAACCCTTTTCTCCATTTTAACATTGAATACTACACTAATTGTAATATAAATAATACAAAAATATTAGAAAAAATTTGATTTTAAGTTGTCATTAATGGACCATAATTATTGCACAATTAGTATTCAGTATTAAAAGATCTCCTCACAATATTTACAGTTTTTCTCGATTGCTTAAACACTATAACCAGGCTTTTGAACTAAAATTTCAAAACCATAATGCTATTTATCAAAAAGCACACCCATTTCACTAAACTATAAACACAAATCCCTTAATTTCTCATTGCCTACACCATGTGGTCATTTAGAAAGCACTAGTATTCAGTATTGTTCACTCAAGTCAACACAGCTTCAGCTCAGTTAGCACACAATTCCCCAGGTGGAAACACTAAGAGTCAAAATTTAACACACATCAATCAGATCCTTCAATAGATGGGCCCGAATCAGTTTATTGAGTTTTGGAACAATAGATCCAAAGACATGAAGAAAGAAGTCAGGGAGGGATAGGAAGAGGAGGAAAGGTAAGGGGAAGGGCAAGAAGACAAGTGGTCTCGGATGAAATTCAAGCCACTTTAGTTGACCATGTCCTTGTCCATGGTATGACTATGAGGGAGACTGGGCTATGACATGAGTAAGGCAGAATTTGAGACACTTCACCGTCGACTCCATCATCAGAAGCTTCAGGGAGGTGTGCTGGCAAACAACATTCTGTCACTGAATAAGAGACAAACATTTCCAATTGTCTTTGATGAGGTTTATTTTCTACCAAGAAAAGGCCAGCAGTCGTACAGTCACATAGAGTGGCTGCAGAGTGTGACAGTGAAGAGAGATCATCCTTCCTCCTTTAGTCTTGACTCCCAGACTGTTATCTTTCTAGGCCAATGATGGTATTTCAACCATACGTGGAACATTCTTAGACTTGTTCATCCTATTGTATCCTTTAGTGGAGGCCCTCCTGTCACGTACAACACTCTTTACCATTCCAATACAATTCCATATTTGAATAAGGTTTGTGTGTGCTCTTTTACTGTCATGATGGTCACACACATCTTACGTAAGTAAATATAAAAATAAATTAGAGGAGAGAGTAAAACATTTTTTTATTACTTTTACAAGAGTACATGAATGAATAAAAATATGCCAATGTATCCATTGGTTGTGTCTTTTGTGTTCATGTGAAAAGGTTTGTGAGGGGGGGAACCACAAGCAACACAACTTACCAGTTTTGAAAATGTTGTTTTGAATTTATTACACCAGTGTGTAAGACTATGTTGTAGTGTGTGTGATTTTGATGGCTTGTGTGTCCAGTCTGAGGACAAAGTTTGGTTTTTCAGCAAGAGTGAATGCTTTTGAGTGTAGAGCTTCATTTTGACCTGAAAATAGGATGTTTAGGGAATTGGGTGAGACGTTATGGATTTGTGTTTACTGTTTTGAGAATATGAGGCATAGTTTCAAGAAATGTGTTTAAGCAATCGAGAAAAACTGTTATAAATATTATTGAACTAATTTATAGAACATTTATTTAATTATAAAACATCACATTTGACCACCAATGAGTATGAGTGTGACCTGAGGGTTAAATGCAAGAAAACCATTAACATTAATGTTGCCCCTCCATCACTCTCAAGAATAAAATTATACTGTAAATGTCTTCGACGTAATAATCAATGCACACTTTGATGTAATGTTTACCAAAAATGTCTGCAAATACCTGTATCCTGCTTAAAGGGGTCATATAATGGTACATGCACTTTTACAAGGTGATTGCACTGAAATGTGTGTTGGCAGTGCCTGTACACAACCATCACATAATGATACAAATCCATCCAGTGTTTTTTTTTAATCTCCTTATACGTTTTCCCCTGTCTCAAATCGAGCTGTGTGACGTCACTCGGTCGGACGACCCTCCCACGATTGTTAATTGACAGCAGGTTTCAACACAGACCCGCCCTGAGCGAGCGGTCATCATAGTCCGCCATGGTTGATACGCTGGAGCAGAATGGCGTCTAAGCGATTGTGGTGTTCTGCTCTCGGGTGTAATAACGAACAGTAATTTTCATGTTCCTAAATCTGAACCGCTGAAGACGCAGTGGCTGAGTTTTGTTTTCGAAGGGAATATTCCCCACGATCAGCGTCAATGCTTTCATGTTTGTGCGAATGATTTCTCACCAGACTGCTTTATAAACGCGGGTCAGTATAAAGCTGGTTTTGCTAAGAAGCTGCTCCTGAAAAAATAATCGGTATTCGTGTTCCTGCTGCACCTCCAGAAGAAGTGAGTGTAAAGTTTTATTCATCACTAACAAGCCTACATTTACCGAAAAAAAAGTTTTTCATGACCATTAGCTGTAACATCAATCTGTCAATAACGTATACCGGTACATCAGTAAATATAGCATTCGTATCTCACTACTCTAACGTTACCCTCCCAGTAGTACATACAACGATAGATCAACGTGACATTACGTTAACCAACCATTCAGAAATGTCCTGTTCGAGCCTTAATTGTGGATCTTCTTCGGGGCCGTCATCTTGTTCTGGGTCCGACTCTGGCTCAAATTGATACGGTTGCACAGATGTGTCCTCAGAGACTCCCGCTGCCATTCTTTCTCCGAAATATACCCTCACCTGTTGTCAAGGCAACACTCCACGTGTGTTGTGTTAAAACTCCCCACAGGACAGAGGGGCGGTGTGAGCACAGCTCATTATCATTTAAAGACACATGCACTTAAATGGCGTGCTGAAAACACCTGTTTTTAGACCCTAAAGAATCATATTAACTTGTACAAAAATGGCATTATATGACCCCTTTAAAGCCATTCAAATGTTTTGACAGCACTGGTTTGTTTGGAACTAATGAGAGCTCCATGAACCACGTTGCCGTGTGTCGGTGACGCCCGCGAGATCAAAGCATGACAGACTCACAACGTATGGAATGATATTCCGGACATTATTCAAAAAGAATTGTATTTGCAATTGCGTTTTCAATTTGTGGACGCATAAAATGTGACATAATCCAAACGCAATTGCAAATTTCGCATTAACGTTTGCATTTTCGTTAAAGCGAACGCACACTGACTGCCAAATTTCAAATGGAAAAGGTTCTACTTCCACAACCCTTTTTGAGGGGGAAAAACCACCGTGTCCCCTCTGCATCCGCTGTGCTACGAGACTGACAGCAACCTTTTACAAATGTCTGGCCGAAAGATAGGTCTTCTTTTGTGCATGGAGGTTTCTTTAAGTTGTGCTACTTTTAATTACTCTCTCATAGCATCACCAAACATGCTGAGTGACCTAATGAAGTTCTGGGTGGGATGGGAGGAGGTGCCAGAAGAGATCCTGGTTTTGGAAGTGGTGACTGCCAGATTCCCTGTTGCTCACTCGTGTTTCAACATGTTGCGCCTTCCCTGTCACTATCAGAGCTACACCACATTCAAGATGGATATGGTAATGTGCCTACAATCTGTAAATAGTGGATTTGGTCTCATTTAACTAGAAGAGATAACAGGGGGCAGTGTGTTTAGTAATGTTCTTAAATTGTGAAAAGGATTTAGGCTAAGTTAAGAGTAGAAAAGACAAGAGGCTAAAGTGTTACAAACTTTTACAATGTTTTAAACGTTTAATCAAATAAATTTTCAAGTCGGTATACTCTTGAATGTCTTTTATCACAGTAAAATCTGTTTGCTAGTAAAAACTGTGATAGAAAGCCATATCAAATGTCACAGAAATAGTTCACTCAAATGGAAACTGTAGGATTGTTTTTTAGATTAACCTAAAACTATTTTTCATGCTGCATAACGTTTTAATGTTTGGCCTAAATGTAATAAAGTCTATACATATAGTTTGATATGTACATAACATATATAAACAGACCCGTTTAGATTCCCACTGACTTTTTGTGAATTGTGAGAATAAGAAACTTTTCTTTTGGCATAAAATTTGCATTAATGTTGAAAACTTGAGTAATACCTGTTGGTATATACATACCGTCTCGCATGTATGTTAAAGGGGTCATGACATGTTTTTTTTTATTTTATTATTATGTTCCCTTAGGTGCAAATATAGTATTACTATAGTTTGTTTTACAAAAATGTTTTAATATGTAGTGATTTATTACCTTTTCCCACCCTGTTTCTCATCCTCTGATTCAAACAGTCTGTTTTGGGGGGGTTTCCCCTTTAAGAGTTCAGTGTTAACGCCCACTGTTATGATTGGCTAACGTCAGTGCCTATGCATCAATTATTAACGCCCCCAGCCAGAACATTTGCGGATTCAGCGTATTTAAAAAGTAGTTTAAAGTTTTAAACACATTACTTACAGTTTGCGTCGTCGTTGTTGAGCCCAGAATAGTCGGCAAGGACTTATCTTTGAGCAACAGTTTTCTGGCAAAGCCAGCATCATTTTGGGATTTGTTCTCAAAACAGTCATCCTTCAAATGTATAGAACAAACGCTTAAACTAACACTGCCGTGACTGAGACGTCCGCAAAAAATAAAGTGCATCCATTTTCCCCTGACGACTGGATCTTTCGCAGCGTATTCAAAGATGTTGTTTGTCCACAGCCAGGAACAGCACATCTGCAGCATCGTAATTTCCCTGTACACAGACCCACTCGCTGTCCGTCGACTGAACACTTGTGAGGCGCGCGACAACGATACGAAATGAGCGTAGTTGTCTTGCGCTTAAAGCGTAGTTGTCTTGTGCTGGAGGCGGTCATATGCAAACGCTGGTACGTCACTTCGTACCGTGACGTCACTTCTTACCATGAATCCAGAACGAGCTGTATTTAGAGCTTGATTAAATAAATGATTCGTTTATAATGGGGAGGACGTCTTAAGCTATGAAACTTGCAGGACGTTTTAATGGTACAAATACCTCTTATATACTAAAAGATCAAGGCAAATTTGGTTTCTCATGTCATGACCCCTTTAAAAAAAAGATAAAGTGTACCAATTTTGAATGTTGAAAACATGTTTGATAATACCTGTTGATATACACACCACATGTACATGTAAAAAAAAATGTAAAGGACACCAATGTTGAAAAAGTGTTTGGTACCTGTTGGTCAACTCTAGTAGGTGTATAAAAATAATGAATGTTATTTTCTACCAATAAATATTGTACAGTGGGTAGATATGAAAAATGAAAGCTCCACACATACAGATTAAGCCGGTGTACAACAAGGCAAGAAAGCGTAAATGAAATTTAGCATGGACTGACTTTCAGTTAATCTCTCAACATACTGGACAGTGCTAAGATAGAGCTCTCCTCCATAAGACTCAGAATGTTGCATGGGGTCGATGGTTTCTTAAGTTGTGCTATTTCATCGTCTGTCAATGAAATGTCAAGCACAGGAACATGCACCCCAAGGTTTGGGTCCTCCAAGTATCCGCTGTCCTCCCATTCAATGTTGGGCATGGCTTCATTCTGAAGAAAACTAATTTCAAAGATAATTTTATTTTTGGTTGATTTTTACTTGGTTTTACATATTTAATATTTGCCTCTATTTTGCGTGGATGCCAAATTGACCTCTGGATCCATAATTGGATTTTGGAACTGGCCCACTTGCCATAACTGGTTGGGTGTTAGATTGTGCTCTGTTCTTATGGGATGGTTGTCCCACCCCTCAGAAAAGACATGCAAGCTAGCCTGGATGTGTGGCAGGAACACATAATACCAGCTGAATAAATGGCAGGAGTTGCTGATATCCAGCAGGAGTGACTGTCCTCCAGTGTGTGCCGAATGTTGTGGTCGACGCTTGTTACCCCTACGAATACATCACGCCAGAGACACAGCTCTATTCTGTATAAAAAAAGAAAGATAATATTTAGCCTAGTATGACAAGCATTGATTTAGCACACCATATATGACTTAAATAGGTTAAAGTCCATTTGCCTCTCTCATGAAACACAAGCTGAAAAAGTGTAGATCAAACCTGTTCGGAAGTAAACCATCATGTTCATGAGAGTTTGGTTCTATGGGCTGCCATAGAGTCGAGAGTGGAAGAGGAGAAAAACACACACAGGATTCACAGCTTCAGTTACAATAGTGCTTCAGTGCCTTTCCCTCTGTACAGATAAAACGTTGTCAAAATGATTCCGGTTCACATGAATATGCGGAAGCGACAAAATATTGATGTATTATGACTTTTTAAGGCCAGACAAATTACAAAAGTAATTTGGTGAGGTCAATTTGTAAAGAAAGACTCCACACCTGCGCACATATATATTCAAAAGTGCAAACCTATAGACTAAACACGTAATACTCATGCGCACGCTGTCAGCGGTTTCACAGGATCGCGTTGTTGAAGTTTTCGAAAGAGATGATAAAGTTTCTCCAGATTTTACACTGCTTGCACCTTGGAAGCTGTCTCAGGGTTTGTGTTCTCGAGCACCAGGCACTGTTGTTGTGCAGATGAACGGCAAGAACACATTAAGGGTTTTCTGTTAGAACGGTGTCGTGTTAATAACTAATGATCTTTGCAACGGAAGATAATCAATCAAAACTCACTTTAGCTGGACAATAACTTTATTGTAGAGCTGCTGTAAAGCCAAAACAATCTCTGTAAAGCCAAAACAATCTCTGTAACTTTAATTTCCTATTATCACTGTAAAGCTGCTTTGATACAATCTATATTGTTAAATGCGTTTATAAATGAAGGTGACTTGACTTGACTATGTGCTTGAACCGTTAACAAACATTTAAGCAAGTCTAATGTCACAGGTCGGGGGGGTCAAGCCAGACTGCACCCACCCCTGAAACCCAGGACCACCTCGAGGAGCGTACCAGGAAAACCAGACAGACGAGAGAATAAAAGTTTACAAGGTTTATTTTGTTAAAATCAATTAAAAGTCTCAGTGTTAATTCTGTGTCTCCCAACCAGAACGGGATCGGACCGCGGATGCCGGGAGGGCGTGGAGTTCCCTTCGGCATCTCGTGCCTGTGCGTGGCCGGTCAGGGAAAAGAGGAGTCGGCCACCCGTCCACTGAGTGGGGGAGTATCCTGGTAAGTAGACTTGTAGCTGCTTTAGTCAAGACGATACAAGGAATATTTCTTATGTCCACCTCTTTTCACAGTGACATCACATACGGCGTGGGCCAGGAGGATCCTTCAATCTGCACAGCAGAGTAAGTAGTTCAACAACAGGTATATGTTCTTAGAATGAATAAGGGGGCTTACGACTGGGAGATGCTTCGATCCAGACGAGAAAAGGAATAACTCTGGTGTCCACCTCTCTTCACAGCGACATCACATACGGCGCTTGGCCAGGAGGGTCCTTCAATCTGCACAGCAGAGTAAGTAGTTCAACAACAGGTATATGTTCTTGGAATGAATGAGGGGGCTTCGACTGAGAGATGCTTCGATCCAGACGAGAAAAGGAATAACTCTGGTGTCCACCTCTCTTCACAGCGACATCACATACGGCGCTTGGCCAGGAGGGTCCTTCAATCTGCACAGCAGAGTAAGTAGTTCAACAACAGGTATATGTTCTTGGAATGAATGAGGGGGGCTTCGACTGAGAGATGCTTCGATCCAGACGAGAAAAGGAATAACTCTTGTGTCCACCTCTCTTTACAGCGACATCACATACGGCGCTTGGCCAGGAGGATCCTTCAATCTGCACAGCAGAGTAAGTAGTTAAACAACAGGTATATATTCTTGGAATGAATGAGGGGGCTTCGACTGAGAGATGCTTCGATCCAGACGAGAAAAGGAATAACTCTGGTGTCCACCTCTCTTCACAGCGACATCACATACGGCGCTTGGCCAGGAGGATCCTTCAATCTGCACAGCAGAGTAAGTAGTTCAACAACAGGTATATATTCTTGGAACGAGTGAGGGGCTTACGGCTGGAAGATGCTTCGGTCCAGACGAGGAAAGGAATAACTCTGGTGTCCACCTCTCTTCACAGCAGCATCACATACAGCGCTCGACCAGGAGGATCCTTCAATCTGCACAGCAGGGTAAGTAGTTCAACAACAGATATATGTTCTTTGAACGAGTGCTGGGGCTTACGGCTGGGAGATGCTTCGGTCCAGACGAGGAAGGGAATAACTCTGGTGTCCACCTCTCTCTCACGGCGACATCACATACAGCGCTTGACCAGGAGGATCCTTCAATCTACACAGCAGAGTAAGTTAATACATATACACACGATCTTCCAGCAGGTAGGGAGGATCTTCACACTGAACGCCTGGATTGTTTTGTTACGGTGACAGTGGTGGGCTTTCGAGATGGTGAGCGTACGGCATTAACTCTGCATATATTCCCCACACCCTGAAACTTCACTTCAAGCAATGTCTTGTGCAAACACACCACTTCAGGCACTGCATATCCACTCTTAGTGACAAATAGAGCCAGCACTCACCCAACGATTGCTCCTTCCACTGTCAGGCTGGAGTCCCACCCAGTAGCGAGGAAGTGCGAATGCCTCCTTACTGACCCGGGGACCAAGCGTTTCCTTGCCCACACTCGAAGGAGAAGACGAGAGTTCAACGGATCCCTTAATACAACCCTCGTGATCAATCCACTTCACAACGTTATATCAATCTCAGTGCAGGTACATGCATTCAATCAAATTCCCGATCATATTATTTATCTTCCCTCAGATGATAATGGCGTGGCTTGGTCTGCACTTGGTCCTCGTAACTCACTCTCTTTCCGTCCGCAGTATCTCCACTCGATCGCTGTTATATCTACCGCACAGCCGAACGGCCAAACCCCGCAACAATCCTCAGATGCCTTAGCACGCCAGCCCAACCGTCAAAGAGATCCAGGGGATTCTCCACAGATTCTCTCAGGGGAACACATCCGACGAAAAGGACATCCAGGAATAATGACCGGAAGAACGAACAACCCGTGGGAATCACCCCGTGGGGATCAACGACTTCCTGGTCTCTGCACTTCCTTTTTATACGGTTACTCCGCCTCTATAATCCTCGCGCAGATCCCAACATCTAACCCTCCGCACCAGATGTCAATCCGTCATTAGCGTTGTTATGGTGACATTATGCGCAACCCGGAAATGGACCGGTGTTACAATAACACCGTCCCGGGGGGAACACAATTCCAGCGGGACTCAGTTCCGCTTGCCTTTCGTCACCCCGTGACACTAACCTTTCTTGACCATCTATTCCGCCGAAGATTACCATGTTGTACCTGATAAAAATATAAAACACTTCAAATACATGGCCTGTGGTTATTTCAGAAGTGTCAAGTTCTCACTATAATTTCAAACAGGCCAAGTCAGAGAGTACAACATAATAGATGGTTGAGAAACAGGACATTAAAAATCAGAGCATTAATGATGGACTATTTAGTTATGTTATTTTATAAATGTTAATTAATACTACGCTTGCAGACATACCTGATGAGTTTATGGTTGGTGTCTATGTGCACCAGGTACTTGGGGTAAGGAACACTATATCTTCTCCGAGCAATACATCTCCAGTTGGTCATCCTGGAGAGAACACCAACACTGTCCACACGATGCATGGATGCACACACCCTATCCCACTGTACGCTGTGGCCCTGTGCCAGTAGAGTCCCTCGAACCATTCGATATCCTGCGTCTGGCATGAGTTCTTTACCTCTGTGACAAGGGCCTCAAGCTCTTCATCTGTACATGCGCTGAACAAATCTCTCACAGATAAGTGGTTTTCATTCATCCTCCTGAACAGTGTTGCACGAGACACACCAAGTAAAACCAAGTCTCCGAGTTCGAGAACTAGATGGGTAAGATTGGTTGTAGAAATTGAACTTCTTGGACGTCCACGTCCACGTCC
Organism: Phoxinus dragarum; assembly: GCA_033366665.1. Classification (NCBI taxonomy): domain Eukaryota; kingdom Metazoa; phylum Chordata; class Actinopteri; order Cypriniformes; family Leuciscidae; genus Phoxinus; species Phoxinus dragarum. Next base: position 21,016 of record JARPMJ010009593.1, read on the forward strand.
TGGTTCCAGCTCCATTGTTACCGAGACCTCCTCCAATGCCTCCATACCCCTCAGACGCTGTATAAGGTTGCTTAGATGTGTAAGAGCTACCAGGACATCCTCTGACTTATGTACTTTCAGCCAGGGCACTAATAAATACTAGTTCCTGTCTGAAAATAAACTGTAGGTAGTCAACGCTCAGTGGCTGTCTCTCCAAGACATGAACTAAATGACCATGAAGTCGTTGAAGAATATACTGCTTTAGCAGTGGCGGCTGGAGAAAAATATCTTAGGTGGGGCTGTGTCATATTCGGTCATTATCAATAGTCTGGTAAATAACCATGGGACCCAGGTCTTTTAGCATTGTGGCTCCCAGGTTGTGGAATGGTCTTCCTCGAGACATCTGTCAAGCATCCACCCTTCTCTCCTAAAAAAAAACTCTTTCATTTTTTTTTTAAAATCTGAATATTACTCTTAGTTCACAATCTTTAAATTCTATCTTGTTATGGCTTTGTTATTTGCTTAAATCTTTAACCTAATACTGTAAGTGACCTCTGTATGTTATTTTCTGCCCTTTGTATGTCTATCTTTGATGTTGAGGCTTATTTTGTTCAATTCTTTAACCTATACTGTAAAGCGACCTTTGGTGTTGGAAAGGCTATATAAATAAAAAATCTTATTTTAATTAATAACCACCCAAACACAATTTAACTGCAAACAAACTGCAGGATACCAGTGCTCTGTGAAAAAGTAATAATTTAATGCCAATATTAAAAGGTTGAGGCATTCCTGCACAATAACAAACATATTGCACAAACTTTTCATTTGCATTTGAAATTGCCAATTCATAGTATTAAAGGTATAGTTCACCCAAAAATGAAAATTAGCCCATGATTTACTCATCCTGAAGTCATCCTAGGTGTATGACATTATTCTTTCAGACTAATACAATCAGAGTTATATAAAAAAATCTATCCCTTTAAGACAAAATTTTATATTTACTATATACAAAGAAATGCGTGTGTGTGTGTGTGTGTGTGTGTGTGTGTGTGTGTGTGTGTGTGTGATCTTATTTGTACAGGAATTTTGCTCTTCTCTCCTTCTGAATGGCAAACCTCTCAATGACCCTATTGTTGAGGTCAGGAAGGGCCCTGATAAGTTTCTTCTCCATGGAGAGCATCGCCAGAGCATTCAGGCGATCCTGTGTCATGGTGTTTCTCAGGAAGGTCTTAATCCTCTTTAAAGTAGAGAAGCACCTCTCAGACTCAGCTGTTGTCATGGGTGTGGTGATGAGGATCTTGAGAAGACTGACAGTCTCTGTGAAAGTGCTCTGAAGGTTTCTGAAACCACTGCAAGCCTTGAACTCCTTGTTCTCATAGATGAGGGACCGTTCTGTTTTGAGCTTGGCCTTGTTCAGCATGGGTATGTGGCGCCTCCACTGTTGTTTCAAGTGGTATGTCAGGGAACTTGCATTGGTATCTTTGATACCAATCTTTCATTTGAAAGTCATGTGTCTAGTATCTGTAAAACCGCTTTCTTCCATCTTAAAAATATATCTAAATTACGTCATATGCTCTCAATGAATAATGCAGAACAATTAGTTCATGCGTTTATGACCTCAAGGCTAGATTATTGTAATGCTCTACTGGGTGGTTGCCCTGCACGCTTAATAAACAAACTACAGCTAGTTCAAAACGCAGCAGCTCGAGTTCTTACTAGAACCAGGAAGTATGACCATATTAGCCCTGTTCTGTCAACACTGCATTGTCTGCCTATTAAACATCGTATAAATTTTAAAATATTGCTGATCACTTACAAAGCACTAAATGGTTTAGCTCCGCAGTACTTGAGCGAGCTCTTAACGCATTATAGTCCTTCACGTCTACTGCGATCTCAAAATTCCATCCAGTTAATAATACCAAGAATCTCAAAATCGACTGCTGGCGGTAGATCCTTTTCCTACTTAGCACCAAAACTTTGGAACAGTCTTCCTACCATTGTCCGGGAAGCAGACACACTCTGTCAGTTCAAATCTAGACTAAAAACACATCTCTTCGGCCTAGCATACACATAACACATTATAGACTTTTATAATTAGGCTGCATAGTTTAGAACAGCCGGGACCGGGAACACTTCCCGTAATCCTGATGTACTTGGTACATCATAAGAAGGATGGCGTCTACGCTAATATTAGTCTCTCTGTCTATCCCGAGGTTTACCGCTGTCCACCGGAACCAGGCCGTATCCAGATCTGATGAAGGACCAGCGCCAGGACACGATGACGACGCCGCTGACCTGAAGTGTCAACCAGTCTCTCCTCCTCTCCACTCCGACTTCAACCAACCGGAACTGGACAAATACTCTGATTCATTCTGAACTTTATACACTGTTCGCTCTTTGGCCAGAGGAGAACTGGCCCCCGACTGAGCCTGGGTTCTCCCAAGGTTTTTTTCTCCATTCTGTCCCTGTTGGAGTTTTGGTTCCTTGCCGCTGTTGCCTTGCCTTCTGGCTTGCTTAGTTGGGGACATTTAATATTCAACAATATTATAGATCTGCCTTAAAGGTGGACTATGATGAAATTGTTTTTTGTATTATTTTCATGTTATCACTGTGAAGCTGCTTTGATACAATCTGTATTGTAAAAAGCGCTATATAAATAAAGGTGACTTGACTTGACTTCACACTGTGTTGTGGGGAACAGCTCTCCATGCAACAGTGTTGCGCTGATGAGGTGCTGGGTAAAGGAGAACCGCTCCTTGGCATGGGTCAGGATGGTATCACACACCTGTAAAAGATTCATCAGCTTAAATTTGCAATAAAGCTATTTTATTGAAAGTGATTCTGACTGAACGAGTCAAATATGATTACTAAAGGTTTTAACACCATTATTTCTAATTGCACTTTACACTATGTTTACTTCTCCTCACTAACTCCCTATTGGTTTCCGATACAAAACAAGATTTAATTTCAATATATAAACTACATATTTTCTGTCGAGTGTGGATTTTTTTACTGCTATTATTTTATTGCTATTATTTTACTGCTTGTGACTGCTTTGTCATAAACCTGGAATCTACTGAGCTAACAAGAATAAGGATGCAAATATAAATTGCAGACCACCTGCTCCATCAATCGTCCAGATGTGGCAATATGCCATCCTTCAGGTTTTTTATTACGTAGCTACATACCACCACAGGCCTAAAAATCTTCGTATAAGAAACACTGACTGTTACATCTCAACTTACCTCTGTAGCCAGTAGGGGGTGTAACGATATATCGTGGTACGATCTATCGCGATGCAAAAATGTTACGATATGTATCGTAGAGTTATGGCGATATTTTTTTTTTTTTTTTTTCTTTTTAGATATGACGCCCGTTTTATCCTATTGGTTGAGCTACCGCAACCGCGTCACGCTTGCATGCACTGCTGCATTCACGCTCAAATGAATCGCTTGAACTGAGCAGTAGCAGGGCAAAATGAGTTCGACTGAAATTGAAATAGAGGATGCGCCGTCCACTTACAAGTCCGACGTCTGGCAGCATTTTGGTTTTCCAGTTACTCGACAGGAGGACGGTAAAAAAAACAGACAAAACATGAACTGTGTGTAAATACTGTAAACAAACCCTGTTATACACGACGTCGAACACTACAAATATGATGTGTCATTTAAAACGGCAGCACAAAGACAAACTCCTGCAACCGGGTGCGAAAAAGAGAGTGATAGAAGGTCAATCATCTATACAACGCAGTTTTGCTTCAACGTGGTCTCAGTCAAGTGCAAAAGCTCAAGAAATAACCAGGTGCATCGGAGTTTTTATCGCAAAAGACATGAGGCCATTCTCTGTTGTCGACAATGTTGGATTTTGCGAATTGGTGAAGGTACTAGAGCCCAGGTACCATATTCCGTCACGCCCGCACTTCAGTCAGCAGGTAATTCCAGCCCTGTACAACGAAGTTAAAGCAAATGTGACAGATGGTTTGAAAAAGGCTGGGAGTGTGGCGATAACAACTGACGGGTGGACTTCGAGGGCTGTTCAGAGTTACATCACAGTCACAGCGCATGTTATTACCACAGAGTGGGAAATGAAAAGTTTTGTGCTTCAGACTCGCCCGCTTTTCGAGTCGCACACTGGTACAAACATAGCCGATGTTTTAAAAGCGACCATACAAGAGTGGGAGCTTGAAAGATCAGCTCATAGCATTGCTGTCGTTACAGACAACGCACGCAACATGATTGTGGCAGTGAGAGAAGCAGGGTTGTCACCTCATATTAAGTGTTTTGCGCACACATTGAATCTTGCTTCGCAAGCAGGATTGCATGTTCCCCGCGTCAGTCGCTTGCTTGGTCGCGTGAGGAAAGTCGTGGCTTTCTTTCACCGCAGTACCACAGCAACAGCTGTGCTCGCGGCAAAGCAAAAGATGCTTGAGATTGCATCACACAAGCTTATCATGGATGTTGTTACACGATGGAACAG
>JARPMJ010009594.1:0-25469 GCA_033366665.1 Phoxinus dragarum
TCAGCTGTTGAGAATTCTGGTCTCCGAATGGAGGCATGGGTTTCAAATTCCTTTTGTAATGAGAACTTGAAGTAATGTAAAGGCAATACATCTTGTTATTTGTTGTCTTTTTTCAACCATGCATATGACTTAGTATAACAAAACTAGTAGTAAGTGTCAGGATGGCCGAGTGGTCTAAGGCGCCAGACTTAAGGAATGTCAACCTTCTCAGTTGTTGAGAATTCTGGTCTCCTAATGGAGGCGTGAGTTCAAATCCCACTTCTGACAAATTAATTTTGTAATGAAAACTTGAAGTAATGTAAAGGCAATACATCTTGTTATTTGTTGTCTTTTTTCAACCATGGATAATGACTTAGTATAACAAAGCTAGTAGTAAGTGTCGGGATGGCCGAGTGGTCTAAGGTGCCTGACTCAAGGAATGTCAAACTTCTCAGTTGTTGAGATTTCTGGTCTCCGAATGGAGGCGTGGGTTCAAATCCCACTTCTGACAAATTCCTTTTGTAATGAGAACTTGAAGTAATGTAAAGGGAATACGTCTTGTTATATGAAGAGTTTCGTTGCAAAACAAGATATATCCATTTTGAGGAAATGTTGGTTATTTGACATTATTATTTAAGACCTCAACAGTCAAGTTCATTCACAATTTTTTGTACATTAAACTATTACTTGAGCTCAGAGAAGGCCAGGGACACAATATTCTTCAAATCCAGACTCAAGGAATGTCAACCTTCTCAGCTGTTGAGAATTCTGGTCTCCGAATGGAGGCATGGGTTCAAATTCCTTTTGTAATGAGAACTTGAAGTAATGTAAAGGCAATACATCTTGTTATTTGTTGTCTTTTTTCAACTATGGATAATGACTTAGTATAACAAAGCTAGTAGTAAGTGTCGGGATGGCCGAGTGGTCTAAGGCGCCAGACTCAAAGAATGTCAACCTTCTCAGTTGTTGAGAATTCTGGTCTCCGAATGGAGGCGTGGGTTCAAATCCCACTTCTGACAAAGACCTTTTGTAAAGAGAACTTGAAGTAATGTAAAGACAACAAATCTTATGTTATCTGTTGTCTTTTTTCAAACATGGATATGATTTAGCATAACAAAGATAGTAGTAAGTGTCAGGATGGCCGATTGGTCTAAGGCGCCAGACTCAAGGAATGTCAACCTTCTCAGTTTTTGAGAATTCTGGTCTCTGAATGGAGGCGTGGGTTCAAATCCCACTTCTGACAAATTCCTTTTGTAATGAAAACTTGAAGTAATGTAAAGGCAATGCATCTTGTTATTTGTTGTCTTTTTTCAACCATGGATAATGACTTAGTATAATAAAGCTAGTAGTAAGTGTCGGGATGGCCGAGTGGTCTAAGGCGCCAGACTCAAGGAATGTCAACCTTCTCAGCTGTTGAGAATTCTGGTCTCCGAATGGAGGCATGGGTTCAAATTCCTTTTGTTATGAGAACTTGAAGTAATGTAAAGGCAATACATCTTGTTATTTGTTGTCTTTTTTTCAACCATGGATATGACTTAGTATAACAAAACTAGTAGTAAGTGTCAGGATGGCCGAGTGGTCTAAGGCGCCAGACTCAAGGAATGTCAACCTTCTCAGTTGTTGAGAATTCTGGTCTCCGAATGGAGGCGTGGGTTCAAATCCCACTTCTGACAAATTCCTTTTGTAATGAAAACTTGAAGTAATGTAAAGGCAATACATCTTGTTATTTGTTGCCTTTTTTCAACCATGGATAATGACTTAGTATAACAAAGCTAGTAGTGAGTGTCAGGATGGCCGAGTGGTCTAAGGCGCCAGACTCAAGGAATGTCAACCTTCTCAGTTGTTGAGAATTCTGGTCTCCGAATGGAGGCGTGGGTTCAAATCCCACTTCTGACAAATTCCTTTTGTAATGAAAACTTGAAGTAATGTAAAGGCAATGCATCTTGTTATTTGTTGTCTTTTTTCAACCATGGATAATGACTTAGTATAATAAAGCTAGTAGTAAGTGTCGGGATGGCCGAGTGGTCTAAGGCGCCAGACTCAAGGAATGTCAACCTTCTCAGCTGTTGAGAATTCTGGTCTCCGAATGGAGGCATGGGTTCAAATTCCTTTTGTAATGAGAACTTGAAGTAATGTAAAGGCAATACATCTTGTTATTTGTTGGTCTTTTTTCAACCATGGATATGACTTAGTATAACAAAACTAGTAGTAAGTGTCAGGATGCCGAGTGGTCTAAGGCGCCAGACTCAAGGATGTCAACCTTCTCAGTTGTTGAGAATTCTGGTCTCCGAATGGAGGCGTGGGTTCAAATCCCACTTCTGACAAATTCCTTTTGTAATGAAAACTTGAAGTAATGTAAAGGCAATGCATCTTGTTATTTGTTGTCTTTTTTCAACCATGGATAATGACTTAGTATAATAAAGCTAGTAGTAAGTGTCGGGATGTGGATATGACTTAGTATAACAAAACTAGTAGTAAGTGTCAGGATGGCCGAGTGGTCTAAGGCGCCAGACTCAAGGAATGTCAACCTTCTCAGTTGTTGAGAATTCTGGTCTCCGAATGGAGGCGTGGGGTTCAAATCCCACTTCTGACAAATTCCTTTTGTAATGAAAACTTGAAGTAATGTAAAGGCAATACATCTTGTTATTTGTTGTCTTTTTTCAACCATGGATAATGACTTAGTATAACAAAGCTAATAGTGAGTGTCAGGATGGCCGAGTGGTCTAAGGCGCCAGACTCAAGGAATGTCAACCTTCTCAGTTGTTGAGAATTCTGGTCTCCGAATGGAGGCGTGGGTTCAAATCCCACTTCTGACAACTTCCTTTTGTAATTAAAACTTGAAGTAATGTAAAGGCAATACATCTTGTTTTTTGTTGTCTTTTTTCAACCATGGATAATGACTTAGTATAACAAAGCTAGTAGTAAGTGTCGGGATGGCCGAGTGGTCTAAGGCGCCAGACTCAAGGAATGTCAACCTTCTCAGTTGTTGAGAATTCTGGTCTCCGAATGGAGGCGTGGGTTCAAATCCCACTTCTGACAAATTCCTTTTGTAATGAAAACTTGAAGTAATGTAAAGGCAATGCATCTTGTTATTTGTTGTCTTTTTTCAACAATGGATAATGACTTAGTATAATAAAGCTAGTAGTAAGTGTCGGGATGTGGATATGACTTAGTATAACAAAACTAGTAGTAAGTGTCAGGATGGCCGAGTGGTCTAAGCGCCAGACTCAAGGAATGTCAACCTTCTCAGTTGTTGAGAATTCTGGTCTCCGAATGGAGGCGTGGGTTCAAATCCCACTTCTGACAAATTCCTTTTGTAATGAAAACTTGAAGTAATGTAAAGGCAATACATCTTGTTATTTGTTGTCTTTTTTCAACCATGGATAATGACTTAGTATACCAAAGCTAATAGTGAGTGTCAGGATGGCCGAGTGGTCTAAGGCGCCAGACTCAAGGAATGTCAACCTTCTCAGTTGTTGAGAATTCTGGTCTCCGAATGGAGGCGTGGGTTCAAATCCCACTTCTGACAAATTCCTTTTGTAATTAAAACTTGAAGTAATGTAAAGGCAATACATCTTGTTATTTGTTGTCTTTTTTCAACCATGGATAATGACTTAGTATAACAAAGCTAGTAGTAAGTGTCGGGATGCCGAGTGGTCTAAGGCGCCAGACTCAAAGAATGTCAACCTTCTCAGTTGTTGAGAATTCTGGTCTCAGATTGGAGGCGTGGATTCAAATCCCACTTCTGACAAAGACCTTTTGTAAAGAGAACTTGAAGTAATGTAAAGACAACAAATCTTATGTTATCTGTTGTCTTTTTTCAACCATGGATATGATTTAGCATAACAAAGATAGTAGTAAGTGTCAGGATGGCCGATTGGTCTAAGGCGCCAGACTCAAGGAATATCAACCTTCTCAGTTGTTGCGAATTCTGGTCTCCGAATGGAGGCGTGGGTACAAATCCCACTTCTGACAAATTTCTTTTGTAATGAGAACTTGAAGTAATGTAAAGGCAATACATCTTGTTATTTGTTGTCTTTTTTCAACCATGGATATGACTTAGTATAACAGAGCTAGTAGTAAGTGTCAGGATGGCCGAGTGGTCTAAGGCGCCAGACTCAAGGAATGTCAACCTTCTCAGTTGTTGAGAATTCTGGTCTCCGAATGGAGGCGTGGGTTCAAATACCACTTCTGACAAATTCCTTTTGTAATGAAAACTTGAAGTAATGTAAAGGCAATACATCTTGTTATTTGTTGTCTTTTTTCAACCATGGATAATGACTTAGTATAATAAAGCTAGTAGTAAGTGTCGGGATGGCCGAGTGGTCTAAGGCGCCAGACTCAAGGAATGTCAACCTTCTCAGCTGTGAGAATTCTGGTCTCCAAATGGAGGCATGGGTTCAAATTCCTTTTGTAATGAGAACTTGAAGTGATGTAAAGGCAATACATCTTGTTATTTGTTGTCTTTTTTCAACCATGGATATGACTTAGTATAACAAAACTAGTAGTAAGTGTCAGGATGGCCGAGTGGTCTAAGGCGCCAGACTCAAGGAATGTCAACCTTCTCAGTTGTTGAGAATTCTGGTCTCCGAATAGAGGCGTGGGTTCAAATCCCACTTCTGACAAATTCCTTTTGTAATGAAAACTTGAAGTAATGTAAAGGCAATACATCTTGTTATTTGTTGTCTTTTTTCAACCATGGATAATGACTTAGTATAACAAAGCTAGTAGTGAGTGTCAGGATGGCCGAGTGGTCTAAGGCGCCAGACTCAAGGAATGTCAACCTTCTCAGTTGTTGAGAATTCTGGTCTCCGAATGGAGGCGTGGGTTCAAATCCCACTTCTGACAAATTACTTTTGTAATGAAAACTTGAAGTAATGTAAAGGCAATACATCTTGTTATTTGTTGTCTTTTTTCAACCATGGATAATGACTTAGTATAATAAAGCTAGTAGTAAGTGTCGGGATGGCCGAGTGGTCTAAGGCGCCAGACTCAAGGAATGTCAACCTTCTCAGCTGTTGAGAATTCTTGTCTCCGAATGGAGGCATGGGTTCAAATTCCTTTTGTAATGAGAACTTGAAGTAATGTAAAGGCAATACATCTTGTTATTTGTTGTCTTTTTTCAACCATGGATATGACTTAGTATAACAAAACTAGTAGTAAGTGTCAGGATGGCCGAGTGGTCTAAGGCGCCAGACTCAAGGAATGTCAACCTTCTCAGTTGTTGAGAATTCTGGTCTCCGAATGGAGGCGTGGGTTCAAATCCCACTTCTGACAAATTCCTTTTTTAATTAAAACTTGAAGTAATGTAAAGGCAATACATCTTGTTATTTGTTGTCTTTTTTCAACCATGGATAATGACTTAGTATAACAAAGCTAGTAGTAAGTGTCGGGATGGCCGAGTGGTCTAAGGCGCCAGACTCAAAGAATGTCAACCTTCTCAGTTGTTGAGAATTCTGGTCTCAGATTGGAGGCGTGGGTTCAAATCCCACTTCTGACAAATTCCTTTTGTAATGAAAACTTGAAGTAATGTAAAGGCAATACATCTTGTTATTTGTTGTCTTTTTTCAACCATGGATAATGACTTAGTATACCAAAGCTAATAGTGAGTGTCAGGATGGCCGAGTGGTCTAAGGCGCCAGACTCAAGGAATGTCAACCTTCTCAGTTGTTGAGAATTCTGGTCTCCGAATGGAGGCGTGGGTTCAAATCCCACTTCTGACAAATTCCTTTTGTAATTAAAACTTGAAGTAATGTAAAGGCAATACATCTTGTTATTTGTTGTCTTTTTTCAACCATGGATAATGACTTAGTATAACAAAGCTAGTAGTAAGTGTCGGGATGGCCGAGTGGTCTAAGGCGCCAGACTCAAAGAATGTCAACCTTCTCAGTTGTTGAGAATTCTGGTCTCAGATTGGAGGCGTGGATTCAAATCCCACTTCTGACAAAGACCTTTTGTAAAGAGAACTTGAAGTAATGTAAAGACAACAAATCTTATGTTATCTGTTGTCTTTTTTCAACCATGGATATGATTTAGCATAACAAAGATAGTAGTAAGTGTCAGGATGGCCGATTGGTCTAAGGCGCCAGACTCAAGGAATATCAACCTTCTCAGTTGTTGCGAATTCTGGTCTCCGAATGGAGGCGTGGGTACAAATCCCACTTCTGACAAATTTCTTTTGTAATGAGAACTTGAAGTAATGTAAAGGCAATACATCTTGTTATTTGTTGTCTTTTTTCAACCATGGATATGACTTAGTATAACAGAGCTAGTAGTAAGTGTCAGGATGGCCGAGTGGTCTAAGGCGCCAGACTCAAGGAATGTCAACCTTCTCAGTTGTTGAGAATTCTGGTCTCCGAATGGAGGCGTGGGTTCAAATACCACTTCTGACAAATTCCTTTTGTAATGAAAACTTGAAGTAATGTAAAGGCAATACATCTTGTTATTTGTTGTCTTTTTTCAACCATGGATAATGACTTAGTATAATAAAGCTAGTAGTAAGTGTCGGGATGGCCGAGTGGTCTAAGGCGCCAGACTCAAGGAATGTCAACCTTCTCAGCTGTTGAGAATTCTGGTCTCCAAATGGAGGCATGGGTTCAAATTCCTTTTGTAATGAGAACTTGAAGTGATGTAAAGGCAATACATCTTGTTATTTGTTGTCTTTTTTCAACCATGGATATGACTTAGTATAACAAAACTAGTAGTAAGTGTCAGGATGGCCGAGTGGTCTAAGGCGCCAGACTCAAGGAATATCAACCTTCTCAGTTGTTGCGAATTCTGGTCTCCGAATGGAGGCGTGGGTACAAATCCCACTTCTGACAAATTTCTTTTGTAATGAGAACTTGAAGTAATGTAAAGGCAATACATCTTGTTATTTGTTGTCTTTTTTCAACCATGGATATGACTTAGTATAACAGAGCTAGTAGTAAGTGTCAGGATGGCCGAGTGGTCTAAGGCGCCAGACTCAAGGAATGTCAACCTTCTCAGTTGTTGAGAATTCTGGTCTCCGAATGGAGGCGTGGGTTCAAATCCCACTTCTGACAAATTCCTTTTGTAATGAAAACTTGAAGTAATGTAAAGGCAATACATCTTGTTATTTGTTGTCTTTTTTCAACCATGGATATGACTTAGTATAACAAAGCTAGCAGTAAGTGTCGGGATGGCCGAGTGGTCTAAGGCGCCTGACTCAAGAAATGTCAAACTTCTCAGTTGTTGAGATTTCTGGTGTCCGAATGGAGGCGTGGGTTCAAATCCCACTTCTGACAAATTCCTTTTGTAATGAAAACTTGAAGTAATGTAAAGGCAATGCATCTTGTTATTTGTTGTCTTTTTTCAACCATGGATAATGACTTAGTATAATAAAGCTAGTAGTAAGTGTCGGGATGTGGATATGACTTAGTATAACAAAACTAGTAGTAAGTGTCAGGATGGCCGAGTGGTCTAAGGCGCCAGACTCAAGGAATGTCAACCTTCTCAGTTGTTGAGAATTCTGGTCTCCGAATGGAGGCGTGGGTTCAAATCCCACTTCTGACAAATTCCTTTTGTAATGAAAACTTGAAGTAATGTAAAGGCAATACATCTTGTTATTTGTTGTCTTTTTTCAACCATGGATAATGACTTAGTATAACAAAGCTAATAGTGAGTGTCAGGATGGCCGAGTGGTCTAAGGCGCCAGACTCAAGGAATGTCAACCTTCTCAGTTGTTGAGAATTCTGGTCTCCGAATGGAGGCGTGGGTTCAAATCCCACTTCTGACAACTTCCTTTTGTAATTAAAACTTGAAGTAATGTAAAGGCAATATATCTTGTTATTTGTTGTCTTTTTTCAACCATGGATAATGACTTAGTATAACAAAGCTAGTAGTAAGTGTCGGGATGGCCGAGTGGTCTAAGGCGCCAGACTCAAGGAATGTCAACCTTCTCAGTTGTTGAGAATTCTGGTCTCCGAATGGAGGCGTGGGTTCAAATCCCACTTCTGACAAATTCCTTTTGTAATGAAAACTTGAAGTAATGTAAAGGCAATGCATCTTGTTATTTGTTGTCTTTTTTCAACAATGGATAATGACTTAGTATAATAAAGCTAGTAGTAAGTGTCGGGATGTGGATATGACTTAGTATAACAAAACTAGTAGTAAGTGTCAGGATGGCCGAGTGGTCTAAGGCGCCAGACTCAAGGAATGTCAACCTTCTCAGTTGTTGAGAATTCTGGTCTCCGAATGGAGGCGTGGGTTCAAATCCCACTTCTGACAAATTCCTTTTGTAATGAAAACTTGAAGTAATGTAAAGGCAATACATCTTGTTATTTGTTGTCTTTTTTCAACCATGGATAATGACTTAGTATAACAAAGCTAATAGTGAGTGTCAGGATGGCCGAGTGGTCTAAGGCGCCAGACTCAAGGAATGTCAACCTTCTCAGTTGTTGAGAATTCTGGTCTCCGAATGGAGGCGTGGGTTCAAATCCCACTTCTGACAAATTCCTTTTGTAATTAAAACTTGAAGTAATGTAAAGGCAATACATCTTGTTATTTGTTGTCTTTTTTCAACCATGGATAATGACTTAGTATAACAAAGCTAGTAGTAAGTGTCGGGATGGCCGAGTGGTCTAAGGCGCCAGACTCAAAGAATGTCAACCTTCTCCGTTGTTGAGAATTCTGGTCTCAGATTGGAGGCGTGGGTTCAAATCCCACTTCTGACAAATTCCTTTTGTAATGAAAACTTGAAGTAATGTAAAGGCAATACATCTTGTTATTTGTTGTCTTTTTTCAACCATGGATAATGACTTAGTATACCAAAGCTAATAGTGAGTGTCAGGATGGCCGAGTGGTCTAAGGCGCCAGACTCAAGGAATGTCAACCTTCTCAGTTGTTGAGAATTCTGGTCTCCGAATGGAGGCGTGGGTTCAAATCCCACTTCTGACAAATTCCTTTTGTAATTAAAACTTGAAGTAATGTAAAGGCAATACATCTTGTTATTTGTTGTCTTTTTTCAACCATGGATAATGACTTAGTATAACAAAGCTAGTAGTAAGTGTCGGGATGGCCGAGTGGTCTAAGGCGCCAGACTCAAAGAATGTCAACCTTCTCAGTTGTTGAGAATTCTGGTCTCAGATTGGAGGCGTGGATTCAAATCCCACTTCTGACAAAGACCTTTTGTAAAGAGAACTTGAAGTAATGTAAAGACAACAAATCTTATGTTATCTGTTGTCTTTTTTCAACCATGGATATGATTTAGCATAACAAAGATAGTAGTAAGTGTCAGGATGGCCGATTGGTCTAAGGCGCCAGACTCAAGGAATATCAACCTTCTCAGTTGTTGCGAATTCTGGTCTCCGAATGGAGGCGTGGGTACAAATCCCACTTCTGACAAATTTCTTTTGTAATGAGAACTTGAAGTAATGTAAAGGCAATACATCTTGTTATTTGTTGTCTTTTTTCAACCATGGATATGACTTAGTATAACAGAGCTAGTAGTAAGTGTCAGGATGGCCGAGTGGTCTAAGGCGCCAGACTCAAGGAATGTCAACCTTCTCAGTTGTTGAGAATTCTGGTCTCCGAATGGAGGCGTGGGTTCAAATACCACTTCTGACAAATTCCTTTTGTAATGAAAACTTGAAGTAATGTAAAGGCAATACATCTTGTTATTTGTTGTCTTTTTTCAACCATGGATAATGACTTAGTATAATAAAGCTAGTAGTAAGTGTCGGGATGGCCGAGTGGTCTAAGGCGCCAGACTCAAGGAATGTCAACCTTCTCAGCTGTTGAGAATTCTGGTCTCCAAATGGAGGCATGGGTTCAAATTCCTTTTGTAATGAAAACTTGAAGTAATGTAAAGGCAATACATCTTGTTATTTGTTGTCTTTTTTCAACCATGGATAATGACTTAGTATAACAAAGCTAGTAGTGAGTGTCAGGATGGCCGAGTGGTCTAAGGCGCCAGACTCAAGGAATGTCAACCTTCTCAGTTGTTGAGAATTCTGGTCTCCGAATGGAGGCGTGGGTTCAAATCCCACTTCTGACAAATTACTTTTGTAATGAAAACTTGAAGTAATGTAAAGGCAATACATCTTGTTATTTGTTGTCTTTTTTCAACCATGGATAATGACTTAGTATAATAAAGCTAGTAGTAAGTGTCGGGATGGCCGAGTGGTCTAAGGCGCCAGACTCAAGGAATGTCAACCTTCTCAGCTGTTGAGAATTCTTGTCTCCGAATGGAGGCATGGGTTCAAATTCCTTTTGTAATGAGAACTTGAAGTAATGTAAAGGCAATACATCTTGTTATTTGTTGTCTTTTTTCAACCATGGATATGACTTAGTATAACAAAACTAGTAGTAAGTGTCAGGATGGCCGAGTGGTCTAAGGCGCCAGACTCAAGGAATGTCAACCTTCTCAGTTGTTGAGAATTCTGGTCTCCGAATGGAGGCGTGGGTTCAAATCCCACTTCTGACAAATTCCTTTTTTAATTAAAACTTGAAGTAATGTAAAGGCAATACATCTTGTTATTTGTTGTCTTTTTTCAACCATGGATAATGACTTAGTATAACAAAGCTAGTAGTAAGTGTCGGGATGGCCGAGTGGTCTAAGGCGCCAGACTCAAAGAATGTCAACCTTCTCAGTTGTTGAGAATTCTGGTCTCAGATTGGAGGCGTGGGTTCAAATCCCA
This sequence comes from Phoxinus dragarum, assembly GCA_033366665.1. NCBI lineage: Eukaryota > Metazoa > Chordata > Actinopteri > Cypriniformes > Leuciscidae > Phoxinus > Phoxinus dragarum. The sequence continues at coordinate 10,638 of JARPMJ010009594.1, forward strand.
CTTCTGACAAATTCCTTTTGTAAAGAGAACTTGAAGTAATGTAAAGACAACAAATCGTATGTTATCTGTTGTCTTTTTTCAACCATGGATATGATTTAGCATAACAAAGATAGTAGTAAGTGTCAGGATGGCCGATTGGTCTAAGGCGCCAGACTCAAGGAATATCAACCTTCTCAGTTGTTGCGAATTCTGGTCTCCGAATGGAGGCGTGGGTACAAATCCCACTTCTGACAAATTTCTTTTGTAATGAGAACTTGAAGTAATGTAAAGGCAATACATCTTGTTATTTGTTGTCTTTTTTCAACCATGGATATGACTTAGTATAACAGAGCTAGTAGTAAGTGTCAGGATGGCCGAGTGGTCTAAGGCGCCAGACTCAAGGAATGTCAACCTTCTCAGTTGTTGAGAATTCTGGTCTCCGAATGGAGGCGTGGGTTCAAATCCCACTTCTGACAAATTCCTTTTGTAATGAAAACTTGAAGTAATGTAAAGGCAATACATCTTGTTATTTGTTGTCTTTTTTCAACCATGGATATGACTTAGTATAACAAAGCTAGCAGTAAGTGTCGGGATGGCCGAGTGGTCTAAGGCGCCTGACTCAAGAAATGTCAAACTTCTCAGTTGTTGAGATTTCTGGTGTCCGAATGGAGGCGTGGGTTCAAATCCCACTTCTGACAAATTCCTTTTGTAATGAAAACTTGAAGTAATGTAAAGGCAATGCATCTTGTTATTTGTTGTCTTTTTTCAACCATGGATAATGACTTAGTATAATAAAGCTAGTAGTAAGTGTCGGGATGTGGATATGACTTAGTATAACAAAACTAGTAGTAAGTGTCAGGATGGCCGAGTGGTCTAAGGCGCCAGACTCAAGGAATGTCAACCTTCTCAGTTGTTGAGAATTCTGGTCTCCGAATGGAGGCGTGGGTTCAAATCCCACTTCTGACAAATTCCTTTTGTAATGAAAACTTGAAGTAATGTAAAGGCAATACATCTTGTTATTTGTTGTCTTTTTTCAACCATGGATAATGACTTAGTATAACAAAGCTAATAGTGAGTGTCAGGATGGCCGAGTGGTCTAAGGCGCCAGACTCAAGGAATGTCAACCTTCTCAGTTGTTGAGAATTCTGGTCTCCGAATGGAGGCGTGGGTTCAAATCCCACTTCTGACAACTTCCTTTTGTAATTAAAACTTGAAGTAATGTAAAGGCAATATATCTTGTTATTTGTTGTCTTTTTTCAACCATGGATAATGACTTAGTATAACAAAGCTAGTAGTAAGTGTCGGGATGGCCGAGTGGTCTAAGGCGCCAGACTCAAGGAATGTCAACCTTCTCAGTTGTTGAGAATTCTGGTCTCCGAATGGAGGCGTGGGTTCAAATCCCACTTCTGACAAATTCCTTTTGTAATGAAAACTTGAAGTAATGTAAAGGCAATGCATCTTGTTATTTGTTGTCTTTTTTCAACAATGGATAATGACTTAGTATAATAAAGCTAGTAGTAAGTGTCGGGATGTGGATATGACTTAGTATAACAAAACTAGTAGTAAGTGTCAGGATGGCCGAGTGGTCTAAGGCGCCAGACTCAAGGAATGTCAACCTTCTCAGTTGTTGAGAATTCTGGTCTCCGAATGGAGGCGTGGGTTCAAATCCCACTTCTGACAAATTCCTTTTGTAATGAAAACTTGAAGTAATGTAAAGGCAATACATCTTGTTATTTGTTGTCTTTTTTCAACCATGGATAATGACTTAGTATAACAAAGCTAATAGTGAGTGTCAGGATGGCCGAGTGGTCTAAGGCGCCAGACTCAAGGAATGTCAACCTTCTCAGTTGTTGAGAATTCTGGTCTCCGAATGGAGGCGTGGGTTCAAATCCCACTTCTGACAAATTCCTTTTGTAATTAAAACTTGAAGTAATGTAAAGGCAATACATCTTGTTATTTGTTGTCTTTTTTCAACCATGGATAATGACTTAGTATAACAAAGCTAGTAGTAAGTGTCGGGATGGCCGAGTGGTCTAAGGCGCCAGACTCAAAGAATGTCAACCTTCTCAGTTGTTGAGAATTCTGGTCTCAGATTGGAGGCGTGGATTCAAATCCCACTTCTGACAAAGACCTTTTGTAAAGAGAACTTGAAGTAATGTAAAGACAACAAATCTTATGTTATCTGTTGTCTTTTTTCAACCATGGATATGATTTAGCATAACAAAGATAGTAGTAAGTGTCAGGATGGCCGATTGGTCTAAGGCGCCAGACTCAAGGAATATCAACCTTCTCAGTTGTTGCGAATTCTGGTCTCCGAATGGAGGCGTGGGTACAAATCCCACTTCTGACAAATTTCTTTTGTAATGAGAACTTGAAGTAATGTAAAGGCAATACATCTTGTTATTTGTTGTCTTTTTTCAACCATGGATATGACTTAGTATAACAGAGCTAGTAGTAAGTGTCAGGATGGCCGAGTGGTCTAAGGCGCCAGACTCAAGGAATGTCAACCTTCTCAGTTGTTGAGAATTCTGGTGTCCGAATGGAGGCGTGGGTTCAAATACCACTTCTGACAAATTCCTTTTGTAATGAAAACTTGAAGTAATGTAAAGGCAATACATCTTGTTATTTGTTGTCTTTTTTCAACCATGGATAATGACTTAGTATAATAAAGCTAGTAGTAAGTGTCGGGATGGCCGAGTGGTCTAAGGCGCCAGACTCAAGGAATGTCAACCTTCTCAGCTGTTGAGAATTCTGGTCTCCAAATGGAGGCATGGGTTCAAATTCCTTTTGTAATGAGAACTTGAAGTGATGTAAAGGCAATACATCTTGTTATTTGTTGTCTTTTTTTCAACCATGGATATGACTTAGTATAACAAAACTAGTAGTAAGTGTCAGGATGGCCGAGTGGTCTAAGGCGCCAGACTCAAGGAATGTCAACCTTCTCAGTTGTTGAGAATTCTGGTCTCCGAATAGAGGCGTGGGTTCAAATCCCACTTCTGACAAATTCCTTTTGTAATGAAAACTTGAAGTAATGTAAAGGCAATACATCTTGTTATTTGTTGTCTTTTTTCAACCATGGATAATGACTTAGTATAACAAAGCTAGTAGTGAGTGTCAGGATGGCCGAGTGGTCTAAGGCGCCAGACTCAAGGAATGTCAACCTTCTCAGTTGTTGAGAATTCTGGTCTCAGATTGGAGCGTGGGTTCAAATCCCACTTCTGACAAAGACCTTTTGTAAAGAGAACTTGAAGTAATGTAAAGACAACAAATCTTATGTTATCTGTTGTCTTTTTTCAAACATGGATATGATTTAGCATAACAAAGATAGTAGTAAGTGTCAGGATGGCCGATTGGTCTAAGGCGCCAGACTCAAGGAATGTCAACCTTCTCAGTTGTTGAGAATTCTGGTCTCCGAATGGAGGCGTGGGTTCAAATCCCACTTCTGACAAATTCCTTTTGTAATGAAAACTTGAAGTAATGTAAAGGCAATACATCTTGTTATTTGTTGTCTTTTTTTCAACCATGGATAATGACTTAGTATAATAAAGTTAGTAGTAAGTGTCGGGATGGCCGAGTGGTCTAAGGCGCCAGACTCAAGGAATGTCAACCTTCTCAGCTGTTGAGAATTCTGGTCTCCAAATGGAGGCATGGGTTCAAATTCCTTTTGTAATGAGAACTTGAAGTAATGTAAAGGCAATACATCTTGTTATTTGTTGTCTTTTTTCAACCATGGATATGACTTAGTATAACAAAACTAGTAGTAAGTGTCAGGATGGCCGAGTGGTCTAAGGCGCCAGACTCAAGGAATGTCAAACTTCTCAGTTGTTGAGAATTCTGGTCTCCGAATGGAGGCGTGGGTTCAAATCCCACTTCTGACAAATTCCTTTTGTAATGAAAACTTGAAGTAATGTAAAGGCAATACATCTTGTTATTTGTTGTCTTTTTTCAACCATGGATAATGACTTAGTATAACAAAGCTAGTAGTAAGTGTCGGGATGGCCGAGTGGTCTAAGGCGCCAGACTCAAAGAATGTCAACCTTCTCAGTTGTTGAGAATTCTGGTCTCAGATTGGAGGCGTGCGTTCAAATCCCACTTCTGACAAAGAACTTTTGTAAAGAGAACTTGATGTAATGTAAAGACAACAAATCTTATGTTATCTGTTGTCTTTTTTCAACCATGGATATGATTTAGCATAACAAAGACAGTAGTAAGTGTCAGGATGGCCGATTGGTCTAAGGCGCCAGACTCAAGGAATATCAACCTTCTCAGTTGTTTTGAATTCTGGTCTCCGAGTGGCGTGGGTTCAAATACCACTTCTGACAAATTCCTTTTGTAATGAAAACTTGAAGTAATGTAAAGGCAATACATCTTGTTATTTGTTGTCTTTTTTCAACCATGGATAATGACTTAGTATAATAAAGCTAGTAGTAAGTGTCGGGATGGCCGAGTGGTCTAAGGCGCCAGACTCAAGGAATGTCAACCTTCTCAGCTGTTGAGAATTCTGGTCTCCAAATGGAGGCATGGGTTCAAATTCCTTTTGTAATGAGAACTTGAAGTGATGTAAAGGCAATACATCTTGTTATTTGTTGTCTTTTTTCAACCATGGATATGACTTAGTATAACAAAACTAGTAGTAAGTGTCAGGATGGCCGAGTGGTCTAAGGCGCCAGACTCAAGGAATGTCAACCTTCTCAGTTGTTGAGAATTCTGGTCTCCGAATAGAGGCGTGGGTTCAAATCCCACTTCTGACAAATTCCTTTTGTAATGAAAACTTGAAGTAATGTAAAGGCAATACATCTTGTTATTTGTTGTCTTTTTTCAACCATGGATAATGACTTAGTATAACAAAGCTAGTAGTGAGTGTCAGGATGGCCGAGTGGTCTAAGGCGCCAGACTCAAGGAATGTCAACCTTCTCAGTTGTTGAGAATTCTGGTCTCCGAATGGAGGCGTGGGTTCAAATCCCACTTCTGACAAATTACTTTTGTAATGAAAACTTGAAGTAATGTAAAGGCAATACATCTTGTTATTTGTTGTCTTTTTTTTAACCATGGATAATGACTTAGTATAATAAAGCTAGTAGTAAGTGTCGGGATGGCCGAGTGGTCTAAGGCGCCAGACTCAAGGAATGTCAACCTTCTCAGCTGTTGAGAATTCTTGTCTCCGAATGGAGGCATGGGTTCAAATTCCTTTTGTAATGAGAACTTGAAGTAATGTAAAGGCAATACATCTTGTTATTTGTTGTCTTTTTTCAACCATGGATATGACTTAGTATAACAAAACTAGTAGTAAGTGTCAGGATGGCCGAGTGGTCTAAGGCGCCAGACTCAAGGAATGTCAACCTTCTCAGTTGTTGAGAATTCTGGTCTCCGAATGGAGGCGTGGGTTCAAATCCCACTTCTGACAAATTCCTTTTTTAATTAAAACTTGAAGTAATGTAAAGGCAATACATCTTGTTATTTGTTGTCTTTTTTCAACCATGGATAATGACTTAGTATAACAAAGCTAGTAGTAAGTGTCGGGATGGCCGAGTGGTCTAAGGCGCCAGACTCAAAGAATGTCAACCTTCTCAGTTGTTGAGAATTCTGGTCTCAGATTGGAGGCGTGGGTTCAAATCCCACTTCTGACAAATTCCTTTTGTAAAGAGAACTTGAAGTAATGTAAAGACAACAAATCGTATGTTATCTGTTGTCTTTTTTCAACCATGGATATGATTTAGCATAACAAAGATAGTAGTAAGTGTCAGGATGGCCGATTGGTCTAAGGCGCCAGACTCAAGGAATATCAACCTTCTCAGTTGTTGCGAATTCTGGTCTCCGAATGGAGGCGTGGGTACAAATCCCACTTCTGACAAATTTCTTTTGTAATGAGAACTTGAAGTAATGTAAAGGCAATACATCTTGTTATTTGTTGTCTTTTTTCAACCATGGATATGACTTAGTATAACAGAGCTAGTAGTAAGTGTCAGGATGGCCGAGTGGTCTAAGGCGCCAGACTCAAGGAATGTCAACCTTCTCAGTTGTTGAGAATTCTGGTCTCCGAATGGAGGCGTGGGTTCAAATCCCACTTCTGACAAATTCCTTTTGTAATGAAAACTTGAAGTAATGTAAAGGCAATACATCTTGTTATTTGTTGTCTTTTTTCAACCATGGATATGACTTAGTATAACAAAGCTAGCAGTAAGTGTCGGGATGGCCGAGTGGTCTAAGGCGCCTGACTCAAGAAATGTCAAACTTCTCAGTTGTTGAGATTTCTGGTGTCCGAATGGAGGCGTGGGTTCAAATCCCACTTCTGACAAATTCCTTTTGTAATGAAACTTGAAGTAATGTAAAGGCAATGCATCTTGTTATTTGTTGTCTTTTTTCAACCATGGATAATGACTTAGTATAATAAAGCTAGTAGTAAGTGTCGGGATGTGGATATGACTTAGTATAACAAAACTAGTAGTAAGTGTCAGGATGGCCGAGTGGTCTAAGGCGCCAGACTCAAGGAATGTCAACCTTCTCAGTTGTTGAGAATTCTGGTCTCCGAATGGAGGCGTGGGTTCAAATCCCACTTCTGACAAATTCCTTTTGTAATGAAAACTTGAAGTAATGTAAAGGCAATACATCTTGTTATTTGTTGTCTTTTTTCAACCATGGATAATGACTTAGTATAACAAAGCTAATAGTGAGTGTCAGGATGGCCGAGTGGTCTAAGGCGCCAGACTCAAGGAATGTCAACCTTCTCAGTTGTTGAGAATTCTGGTCTCCGAATGGAGGCGTGGGTTCAAATCCCACTTCTGACAACTTCCTTTTGTAATTAAAACTTGAAGTAATGTAAAGGCAATATATCTTGTTATTTGTTGTCTTTTTTCAACCATGGATAATGACTTAGTATAACAAAGCTAGTAGTAAGTGTCGGGATGGCCGAGTGGTCCTAAGGCGCCAGACTCAAGGAATGTCAACCTTCTCAGTTGTTGAGAATTCTGGTCTCCGAATGGAGGCGTGGGTTCAAATCCCACTTCTGACAAATTCCTTTTTGTAATGAAAACTTGAAGTAATGTAAAGGCAATGCATCTTGTTATTTGTTGTCTTTTTTCAACAATGGATAATGACTTAGTATAATAAAGCTAGTAGTAAGTGTCGGGATGTGGATATGACTTAGTATAACAAAAACTAGTAGTAAGTGTCAGGATGGCCGAGTGGTCTAAGGCGCCAGACTCAAGGAATGTCACCTTCTCAGTTGTTGAGAATTCTGGTCTCCGAATGGAGGCGTGGGTTCAAATCCCACTTCTGACAATATCCTTTTGTAATGAAAACTTGAAGTAATGTAAAGGCAATACATCTTGTTATTTGTTGTCTTTTTTCAACCATTGGATAATGACTTAGTATAACAAAGCTAATAGTGAGTGTCAGGATGGCCGAGTGGTCTAAGGCGCCAGACTCAAGGAATGTCAACCTCTCAGTTGTTGAGAATTCTGGTCTCCGAATGGAGGCGTGGGTTCAAATCCCACTTCTGACAAATCCTTTTGTAATTAAAACTTGAAGTAATGTAAGGCAATACATCTTGTTATTTGTTGTCTTTTTTCAACCATGGATAATGACTTAGTATAACAAAGCTAGTAGTAAGTGTCGGGATGGCCGAGTGGTCTAAGGCGCCAGACTCAAAGAATGTCAACCTTCTCCGTTGTTGAGAATTCTGGTCTCAGATTGGAGGCGTGGGTTCAAATCCCACTTCTGACAAATTCCTTTTGTAATGAAAACTTGAAGTAATGTAAAGGCAATACATCTTGTTATTTGTTGTCTTTTTTCAACCATGGATAATGACTTAGTATACCAAAGCTTAATAGTGAGTGTCAGGGATGGCCGAGTGGTCTAAGGCGCCAGACTCAAGGAATGTCAACCTTCTCAGTTGTTGAGAATTCTGGTCTCCGAATGAGGCGTGGGTTCAAATCCACTTCTGACAAATTCCTTTTGTAATTAAAACTTGAAGTAATGTAAAGGCAATACATCTTGTTATTTGTTGTCTTTTTTCAACCATGGATAATGACTTAGTATAACAAAGCTAGGTAGTAAGTGTCGGGATGGCCGAGTGGTCTAAGGCGCCAGACTCAAAGAATGGTCAACCTTCTCAGTTGTTGAGATTCTGGTCTCAGATTGGAGGCGTGGATTCAAATCCCACTTCTGACAAAGACCTTTTGTAAAGAGAACTTGAAGTAATGTAAAGACAACAAATCTTATGTTATCTGTTGTCTTTTTTCAACCATGATATGATTTAGCATAACAAAGATAGTAGTAAGTGTCAGGATGGCCGATTGGTCTAAGGCGCCAGACTCAAGGAATATCAACCTTCTCAGTTGTTGCGAATTCTGGTCTCCGAATGGAGGCGGTGGGTACAAATCCCACTTCTGACAAATTTCTTTTGTAATGAGAACTTGAAGTAATGTAAAGGCAATACATCTTGTTATTTGTTGTCTTTTTTCAACCATGGATATGACTTAGTATAACAGAGCTAGTAGTAAGTGTCAGGATGGCCGAGTGGTCTAAGGCGCCAGACTCAAGGAATGTCAACCTTCTCAGTTGTTGAGAATTCTGGTCTCCGAATGGAGGCGTGGGGTTCAAATACCACTTCTGACAAATTCCTTTTGTAATGAAAACTTGAAGTAATGTAAAGGCAATACATCTGTTATTTGTTGTCTTTTTTCAACCATGGATAATGACTTAGTATAATAAAGCTAGTAGTAAGGTGTCGGGATGGCCGAGTGGTCTAAGGCGCCAGACTCAAGGAATGTCAACCTTCTCAGCTGTTGAGAATTCTGGTCTCCAAATGGAGGCATGGGTTCAAATTCCTTTTGTAATGAAAACTTGAAGTAATGTAAAGGCAATACATCTTGTTATTTGTTGTCTTTTTTCAACCATGGATAATGACTTAGTATAACAAAGCTAGTAGTGAGTGTCAGGATGGCCGAGTGGTCTAAGGCGCCAGACTCAAGGAATGTCAACCTTCTCAGTTGTTGAGAATTCTGGTCTCCGAATGGAGGCGTGGGTTCAAATCCCACTTCTGACAAATTACTTTTGTAATGAAAACTTGAAGTACATGTAAAGGCAATACATCTTGTTATTTGTTGTCTTTTTTCAACCATGGATAATGACTTAGTATAATAAAGCTAGTAGTAAGTGTCGGGATGGCCGGTGGTCTAAGGCGCCAGACTCAAGAATGTCAACCTTCCTCAGCTGTTGAGAATTCTTGTCTCCGATGGAGGCATGGGTTCAAATTCTTTTGTAATGAGAACTTGAAGTAATGTAAAGGCAATACCTCTTGTTATTTGTTGTCTTTTTTCAACCATGGATATGACTTAGTATAACAAAAACTAGTAGTAAGTGTCAGGATGGCCGAGTGGTCTAAGGCGCCAGACTCAAGGAATGTCAACCTTCTCAGTTGTTGAGAATTCTGGTCTCCGAATGGAGGCGTGGGTTCAAATCCCAACTTCTGACAAATTCCCTTTTTTAATTAAAACTTGAAGTAATGTAAAGGCAATACATCTTGTTATTTGTTGTCTTTTTTCAACCAGGGATAATGACTTAGTATAACAAAGCTAGTAGTAAGTGTCGGGGATGGCCGAGTGGTCTAAGGCGCCAGACTCAAAGAATGTCAACCTTCTCAGTTGTTGAGAATTCTGGTCTCAGATTGGAGGCGTGGGTTCAAATCCCACTTCTGACAAATTCCTTTTGTAAAGAGAACTTGAAGTAATGTAAAGACAACAAATCGTATGTTATCTGTTGTCTTTTTTCAACCATGGATATGATTTAGCATAACAAAGATAGTAGTAAGTGTCAGGATGGCCGATTGGTCTAAGGCGCCAGACTCAAGGAATATCAACCTTCTCAGTTGTTTGCGAATTCTGGTCTCCGAATGGAGGCGTGGGTACAAATCCCACTTCTGACAAATTTCTTTGTAATGAGAACTTGAAGTAATGTAAAGGCCAATACATCTTGTTATTTGTTGTCTTTTTTCAACCATGGATATGACTTAGTATAACAGAGCTAGTAGTAAGTGTCAGGATGGCCGAGTGGTCTAAGGGCGCCAGGACTCAAGGAATGTCAACCTTCTCAGTTGTTGAGAATTCTGGTCTCCGAATGGAGGCGTGGGTTCAAATCCCACTTCTGACAAATTCCTTTTGTAATGAAAACTTGAAGTAATGTAAAGGCAATACATCTTGTTATTTGTTGTCTTTTTTCAACCATGGATATGACTTAGTATAACAAAGCTAGCAGTAAGTGTCGGGATGGCCGAGTGGTCTAAGGCGCCTGACTCAAGAAATGTCAAACTTCTCAGTTGTTGAGATTTTCTGGTGTCCGAATGGAGGCGTGGGTTCAAATCCCACTTCTGACAAATTCCTTTTGTAATGAAAACTTGAAGTAATGTAAAGGCAATGCATCTTGTTATTTGTTGTCTTTTTTCAACCATGGATAATGACTTAGTATAATAAAGCTAGTAGTAAGTGTCGGGATGTGGATATGACTTAGTATAACAAAACTAGTAGTAAGTGTCAGGATGGCCGAGTGGTCTAAGGCGCCAGACTCAAGGAATGTCAACCTTCTCAGGTTGTTGAGAATTCTGGTCTCCGAATGGAGGCGTGGGTTCAAATCCCACTTCTGACAAATTCCTTTTGTAATGAAAACTTGAAGTAATGTAAAGGCAATACATCTTGTTATTTGTTGTCTTTTTTCAACCATGGATAATGACTTAGTATAACAAAGCTAATAGTGAGTGTCAGGATGGCCGAGTGGTCTAAGGCGCCAGACTCAAGGAATGTCAACCTTCTCAGTTGTTGAGAATTCTGGTCTCCGAATGGAGGCGTGGGTTCAAATCCCACTTCTGACAACTTCCTTTTGTAATTAAAACTTGAAGTAATGTAAAGGCAATATATCTTGTTATTTGTTGTCTTTTTTCAACCATGGATAATGACTTAGTATAACAAAGCTAGTAGTAAGTGTCGGGATGGCCGAGTGGTCTAAGGCGCCAGACTCAAGGAATGTCAACCTTCTCAGTTGTTGAGAATTCTGGTCTCCGAATGGAGGCGTGGGTTCAAATCCCACTTCTGACAAATTCCTTTTGTAATGAAAACTTGAAGTAATGTAAAGGCAATGCATCTTGTTATTTGTTGTCTTTTTTCAACAATGGATAATGACTTAGTATAATAAAGCTAGTAGTAAGTGTCGGGATGTGGATATGACTTAGTATAACAAAACTAGTAGTAAGTGTCAGGATGGCCGAGTGGTCTAAGGCGCCAGACTCAAGGAATGTCAACCTTCTCAGTTGTTGAGAATTCTGGTCCTCCGAATGAGGCGTGGGTTCAAATCCCACTTCTGACAAATTCCTTTTGTAATGAAAACTTGAAGTAATGTAAAGGCAATACATCTTGTTATTTGTTGTCTTTTTTCAACCATGGATAATGACTTAGTATAACAAAGCTAATAGTGAGTGTCAGGATGGCCGAGTGGTCTAAGGCGCCAGACTCAAGGAATGTCAACCTTCTCAGTTGTTGAGAATTCTGGTCTCCGAATGGAGGCGTGGGTTCAAATCCCACTTCTGACAAATTCCTTTTGTAATTAAAACTTGAAGTAATGTAAAGGCAATACATCTTGTTATTTGTTGTCTTTTTTCAACCATGGATAATGACTTAGTATACAAAGCTAGTAGTAAGTGTCGGGATGGCCGAGTGGTCTAAGGCGCCAGACTCAAAGAATGTCAACCTTCTCAGTTGTTGAGAATTCTGGTCTCAGATTGGAGGCGTGGATTCAAATCCCACTTCTGACAAAGACCTTTTGTAAAGAGAACTTGAAGTAATGTAAAGACAACAAATCTTATGTTATCTGTTGTCTTTTTTCAACCATGGATATGATTTAGCATAACAAAGATAGTAGTAAGTGTCAGGATGGCCGGATTGGTCTAAGGCGCCAGACTCAAGGAATATCAACCTTCTCAGTTGTTGCGAATTCTGGTCTCCGAATGGAGGCGTGGGTACAAATCCCACTTCTGACAAATTTCTTTTGTAATGAGAACTTGAAGTAATGTAAAGGCAATACATCTTGTTATTTGTTGTCTTTTTTCAACCATGGATATGACTTAGTATAACAGAGCTAGTAGTAAGTGTCAGGATGGCCGAGTGTCTAAGGCGCCAGACTCAAGGAATGTCAACCTTCTCAGTTGTTGAGAATTCTGGTGTCCGAATGGAGGCGTGGGTTCAAATACCACTTCTGACAAATTCCTTTTGTAATGAAAACTTGAAGTAATGTAAAGGCAATACATCTTGTTATTTGTTGTCTTTTTTCAACCATGGATAATGACTTAGTATAATAAAGCTAGTAGTAAGTGTCGGGATGGCCGAGTGGTCTAAGGGCCCAGACTCAAGGAATGTCAACCTTCTCAGCTGTTGAGAATTCTGGTCTCCAAATGGAGGCATGGGTTCAAATTCCTTTTGTAATGAGAACTTGAAGTGATGTAAAGGCAATACATCTTGTTATTTGTTGTCTTTTTTCAACCATGGATATGACTTAGTATAACAAAACTAGTAGTAAGTGTCAGGATGGCCGAGTGGTCTAAGGCGCCAGACTCAAGGAATGTCAACCTTCTCAGTTGTTGAGAATTCTGGTCTCCGAATAGAGGCGTGGGTTCAAATCCCACTTCTGACAAATTCCTTTTGTAATGAAAACTTGAAGTAATGTAAAGGCAATACATCTTGTTATTTGTTGTCTTTTTTCACCATGGATAATGACTTAGTATAACAAAGCTAGTAGTGAGTGTCAGGATGGCCGAGTGGTCTAAGGCGCCAGACTCAAGGAATGTCAACCTTCTCAGTTGTTGAGAATTCTGGTCTCAGATTGGAGGCGTGGGTTCCAAATCCCACTTCTGACAAAGACCTTTTGTAAAGAGAACTTGAAGTAATGTAAAGACAACAATCTTATGTTATCTGTTGTCTTTTTTCAAACATGGATATGATTTAGCATAACAAAGATAGTAGTAAGTGTCAGGGTTGGCCGATTGGTCTAAGGCGCCAGACTCAAGGAATGTCAACCTTCTCAGTTGTTGAGAATTCTGGTCTCCGAATGGAGGCGTGGGTTCAAATCCCACTTCTGACAAATTCCTTTTGTAATGAAAACTTGAAGTAATGTAAAGGCAATACATCTTGTTATTTGTTGTCTTTTTTCAACCATGGATAATGACTTAGTATAATAAAGTTAGTAGTAAGTGTCGGGATGGCCGAGTGGTCTAAGGCGCCAGACTCAAGGAATGTCAACCTTCTCAGCTGTTGAGAATTCTGGTCTCCAATGGAGGCATGGGTTCAAATTCCTTTGTAATGAGAACTTGAAGTAATGTAAAGGCAATACATCTTGTTATTTGTTGTCTTTTTTCAACCATGGATATGACTTAGTATAACAAAACTAGTAGTAAGTGTCAGGATGGGCCGAGTGGTCTAAGGCGCCAGACTCAAGGAATGTCAAACTTTCTCAGTTGTTGAGAATTCTGGTCTCCGAATGGAGGCGTGGGGTTCAAATCCCACTTCTGACAAATTCCTTTTGTAATGAAAACTTGAAGTAATGTAAAGGCAATACATCTTGTTATTTGTTGTCTTTTTCAACCATGGATAATGACTTAGTATAACAAAGCTAGTAGTAAGTGTCGGGATGGCCGAGTGGTCTAAGGCGCCAGACTCAAAGAATGTCAACCTTCTCAGTTGTTGAGAATTCTGGTCTCAGATTGGAGGCGTGCGTTCAAATCCCACTTCTGACAAAGAACTTTTGTAAAGAGAACTTGATGTAATGTAAAGAGACAACAAATCTTATGTTATCTGTTGTCTTTTTCAACCATGGATATGATTTAGCATAACAAAGACAGTAGTAAGTGTCAGGATGGCCGATTGGTCTAAGGCGCCAGACTCAAGGAATATCAACCTTCTCAGTTGTTTGAATTCTGGTCTCCGAGTGCGTGGGTTCGAATCCCACTTCTGACATATTCCATTTGTAATGAGAACTTGAAGTAATGTAAAGGCAATACTTGTTGTTATTTTTGTCCTTTTCAACCATGGATAATGCTTAGCTTAATGACTTAGTATAACTAAGCCTAGTAGTAAATGTCAGGATGGCCGAGTGTCTAAGGCGCCAGACTCAAGGAATGTCAACCTTCTCAGTTGATGATGATGATGAATTTTATTTATAATGCACTATACATTTGACATCAAATCTCATAGTGCTACAAGAATAAAAAATATGAATTAAAAACAGAATAAAACAAAAAACAATACGCAAATACTTAAAAAATAATTAAAAATACGCTTTTCTAAAAAGAAAGGTTTTCAGTTCTTTTTAAAAACATCCGCAGGACTTAGGAGCTCTGAGTTGTTCTGGGAGAGCATTCCACAGACGAGGAGCGGATGCTTTAAAAGCCCTGTCGCCCATAGTTTTGAGCCGTGTCCTAGGTGTAACCAGGAGGGAAAGGAGATCAGTAAGGTATGTGGGGGCCGCACCGTGAAGACAGTAGTGGGTGTGCACGAGGATCTTATATTCTATACGGAAATGAACAGGGAGCCAGTGAAGGGATTTTAGGATAGGGGTAATGTGCTCATGTTTTCGCACCCTCATTAGGACCCCTGGCAGCACTATTCTGCACAAACTGGAGCTTTGGAGGCTCCTGCCAGGGATTCCCCACAGGAGTGCGTTACAATAATCCAGCCTGGAGGAGACAAAGGCCGATGGACGAGCTTCTCTGCAGCTGAAAAGGAAAGAGAGGACGCATCTTGGAGATGTTTCGGAAGGTGAGGTGACATGATTGTCAAAAGAAAGGTATGGGTCAAACTTGACCCCAAGGTTAGT
>JARPMJ010009595.1:2500-10000 GCA_033366665.1 Phoxinus dragarum
TCTCTTATGCTGCGTTCACACCAAACGCGAATAGAGCGTCTGGCGCGAGTGATTTCAATGTTAAGTCAATGTAAAGACGCGTTTACACGCGAATGAGGCGTTTAGTGCGGCGCGGTAGACGTGAATCCGCCTCATTCGCGCGTCCAGTTCGTGCGTATAATGCGGATTGAGCGCTGGCACATTACGCGCGAGTGATTTTATTTGGTGCTTTTGTGCGAATTCGCGTCTGAAGCTCAAGTTGAAAAACTTTTGCATCAACTCGCACCACGTTAACCAATCAGGAGCCTGTTTGCTGCTGTCACATGGTGAAGTGACGTGATAAACGGGGGCAGGCCGCTTTTCAGTTTATAATGTTATTTTATATGTTTGACCTCAATAAATTATTTTGTAATATGACTAAATACCTGGTGTGGTTCTAATGCACAACAAAGCAAATATTTTATCACATAAAAACTTGATTTCAATTTATGAGACATACAGTATTAATTTTGTATTGAATGCTATTTATTCCATATCTAATCTAGATTATATGAAACATTATTATTCTAATGTAAAGACAACCAACTTACTTTAGTGCATAAGAACACAGCCTAGTTCGTGTCTGGACAGACAGGTTAATAACTTTTGGAGGCTGGCTCCATTTATCATCCAGACAAAAATAAATGATAGATTAGGTGAGGCCGAGGGTGACCCTCGCTCCGATGCGGGACAACAGGTCATCAAACTGGGCGCGGGACAGGCGGAAGTATCCAGGCGCAGCTCCTGGAGCAAATGGTGAAACTCGCCAAACTGGGAACGGAGGGTCTGGTGGACCCAAGAACGGCGACGATGACCCTACGCCGCTGTTCTGCTCTCTAGAGCAAAGACAGAGCGGTGACTCTCTCGAGGAATGCTCGATCAACATCAGCCATCTTGCAAACAGAACCGCCTAGCACTGGCCCCTCCCACAAGAAGCGGATTCGCCTCGGAGGCGCGTCAACTTCCATTCAAACGTTTGCTTTTTACGTGCGTCCTATTCGCTCTGGACGCACGAATGGATAAAAAATGTTCAAGCGTCCAACTACACCGCGTTCCAAATTATTATGCAAATTAAATTTTACACTGATTTTCCTAAATAGTCAATGCATATGACAGGCAGTATGATTTTCAAGTCACCAACCGATAGTCTATAAGTCGAATTTCATTGAACAAACCACCCAACGAAAACAGTATTTTAATAAAAAATAAAAAACTCAAAATGCACTGTTCCAAATTATTATGCACAACAAAACAAAACAGTTTGAAAACATTTTATAGGCAGTAAATAACTGAAAATGGTAATTTTGTTGAATTTGCAGCATTAGAAGGATATTTTTTACTAAATCAAAAGCCATTTCAATCAAACACATCTTAACAGGGCAAGTTACATGTTAACATAGGAGCCCTTCTCTGATATCACATTCACAACTCTTGCATCCATTGAACTTGTGAGTTTAAGGAGAGTTTCTGCTTGAATTTCTCTGCAGGATGTCAGAATAGCCTCCCAGAGCTGCTGTTCTGATGCAAACTGCCTCCCACCCTCATAGATCTTTTGCTTGAGGATGCTCCAAAGGTTCTCAATAGGGTTGAGGTCAGGGGAGGATGGGGCACACCATGAGTTTCTCTCCTTTTATGCCCATAGCAGCCAATGACACAGAGCTATTCTTTGCAGCATGAGATGGTGCATTGTCATGCATGAAGATGATTTTGCAACGGAAGGCACGGTTCTTCTTTTTATACCATGGAAGGAAGTGGTCAGTCAGAAACTCTACTTTGCCAAGGTCATTTTCACAGCTTCAGGGACCCTAAAGGGTCTGCCAGCTCTCTCCCTATGATTCCGACCCAAAACAGGACTCCGCCATCTCCTTGCTGACGTCACAGCCTTATTGGGACATCCAACCATCCACTACTCCATCCATCTGGACCATCCAGGGTTGCACGGCACTCATCAGTAAACAAGACTGTTTGAAAATTAGTGGGCCCACTGCAACCGTTTCTGCTTGTGAGCATTGGTTAGGGCTGGCCGAATAGTAGTTTTAGGCACAACTGCACGCCTCTGGAGGATCCTACACCTTGAAGTTTGCGGGACTCCAGAGGCACCAGCAGCTTCAAATACCTGTTTGCTGCTTTGTAATGGCATTTTAGCAGCTGCTTTCTTAATCTGATGAATTTGTCTGGCAGTAACCTTCCTCATTATGCCTTTATCTGCACGAACCCGTCTGTGCTCTGAGTCAGCCACAAATCTCTTCATGGTACGTTGATCACGCTTAAGTTTTCGTGAAATATCTAATGTTTTCATACCTTGTCCAAGGCATTTCACTATTTGACGCTAGTGAGAGATCCTTTATCTTTCCCATATTGCTTGAAACCTGTGGCCTGCTTAATAATGTGGAACATCCTTCTTAAGTAGTTTTTCTTTTAATTGGGCTTATCTGGCAAACTAATTATCACAGGTGTCTGAGATTGATTTCAGTGATCCAAAGAGCCCAGAGACACAATACAATCCATGAGTTTGATTGAAAAACTAAATATTTTATGTTTATGACACTTAATTCCAATTTGCATAATAATTTGGAACGCGGTAGACGCAATAAACGCAAATTTGACGCTATATTCGCGTTTGGTGTGAACGCAGACGAAAACAAACACAACCCTAGGTATTTATTTGATACTTTTATTTTGGATGTGATTAAATAAAGGTGACTTGACTTGACACACACATGAAAGTGAACACGTCCTACGTAAAGCCACATATGTTCTCACGTCACCTCTGAACACACTCTCACGTGGTATAATATGAGATGAGAAGAAGACAAGGAACAAACCTTTCATAGGAACCATGTTAATGCGGCGGCTCAACAAAAAACACATTCTACACTGCAATACAATATCATGTGAAGCGGTGATGACGTGTCAACGGATTGAGCTTCTACATCTCTCTGTTCTCAAGAGTCAAACACGAGAGCGAGCGTGCGGGCGAGAGAGAGAGAGAGAGAGAGAGAGTGTGTGTGTGAGAGAGAGCGAGAGAGAGAGGACGAGCAGACGCAGCGACTGCAGACGTTCTGAGCGTTTGAAAGGGAAGAAGCAGAAACACATCAGACTCTCGCGGAGGAATGAAAGCGGATCTGATCTGAGACTGAAACTGTTCCGTCTGAAGAGATGAACGTGCAGCTGCAGTGGTTTGTGCAACTCAAGAAATTAACATGCTAAACTGTGAGTAGAATTCACTAATTCATCAGTGTGTCTGAGATCAAAACTGTGTGTGTGTGTGTGTGTGTGCTATTCAACAGATGCCATTAATAAAACAGACAGAGAAACGTATGTGCGTGCATGAATACACTTCATACTACGGTCAGAAGATATGTAGGTCGCTCCGCTAAAATGGGCAGTTTCATATAAAAAATAAAAAGATAAAAAAAAGCTTTCTGTATAAACATTTTAACACAACTAAAGATATGCTGAATGTATGAAATGACCATTTGAGTATGCAATCAGCACACATGGTCCTCACGATCATGTGTGTGAAGAAGCGTCATGAAATGTCGACGGCCTTCTGTTAATTGAATCATGATTAATCCAACTTTGTTAAATAAACATTTTGATTTTACTATTTACAGCTCAGATATCAAGTAATACAAAAATATGAAATTAAAAAAAATTATGCAAAATGAGAAACAATTATTCCTTTTTACACGTATTGATTTAGCAGGCGGCTTTATTCAGAGCGGCGTAAAACGACAATAACACAAGCAGAAGAAAAACACGGCTTCATAAATACCAGAAATAACACCGATAGAGCGCAAGTGCACAGAGAAAACCAAGTGTGAATTTACAAATATAGAGTACAAATATATACCAGTCCCTCCAGGATGTCACGGGACTTTATCAGATTTCTGCAGCCTACAATTACTAAGATTACTGACTTTGCGGTGGCTTTTCTCAAAATTTGCAGCAATATTTGCAGTAATAACATTATTACTTTTCTGACCTCAAAGAACCATTGGGCTCTCTAATTGATAATAACTTACAAATATAATTTATAAAATATAATATAGCTTTCCTGTAGCTCAGTGGTAAGAGCATTGCATTAACAACGCAAGGTTGTGGGTTCGATCCCAGGGGATTGCACATACCTATGTATAAATGTATAGGATAATGCCAATGTAAGTCGCTTTGGATAAAAGCGTCTGCCAAATGCATTAATGTAATGTAATGTAAATAATTTCGATGATGAAGATGAACATGATTTATATATATATATATTAGTGCTGGGCAACGATTAATCGCATCCAAAATAAAAGTTTGTGTTTCCATAATATATGTGTGTGTACTGTGGATCATTATTTTGTATATATAAATACACACACATGCTTGTATATATTTAAGAAATATTTGCATGTATATACTGTGTATAGATTTATATATAATTTATATTATATATAAATATAAATATTTTATATATAAATAAATAAAAATCTTAAAATATATACATGCACGTGTGTGATTAATCGTTGCCCAGCACTAATATATATATATACACATATAATCATTATTGTTCTATACAGTGTGCAAGATTGAGTTAGAGAAAGAAGAGTGCAGCTGCAGAGTGAGCCATGAACCTGCTATAGACCCGAAACACACTTTCATAACAGAAGCAAGAAGTGCTAACTCCTCAGTTTATACGGTGGAAAGAGCTGCGAAGCAATTCCAACTTTCTTTAAATTAAAACATTCAACACAGCTAAACCGTCCAGAAAAGGGAATGGAAACTTGAATTCTGCTGAGAGAGACGAGGCGTTCCAGCCGTCAGCCAGAGTGTGTGTTTCTGGGACGTTTGCCTGACCATAATTCACACTCGTCCGGATGAGCCAGAGCTTCCTCGCCCTTCACTCTCATTGGGTCGAGGCGAGTTCCCCTGTTGTTCCCCAGGGCAGTAACACGTGTGTTTCTCTCCCCAGAGCTGGAGGTTCCAGTGCAAAGACTCCGTGAACTTCAGCCCAACTAGGAGATCAAAGCAACACCACCCCGTCGAACACGATGAGCACCACCGTCTGGCCGCCCGATCACACCGCCACCTCGCTAACACACAACCGCTCGTGTGTGCTGGACGACAGCTTACGGCTCCCGCTAGCGGTGCTATACTCGTTCATCTTCCTCTTCGGCCTGGCGGGAAACCTGCTAGCGCTATGGGTCTTCCTCTTCCTGCACTCGCGACGGAACTCCGTGCGCGTCTTCCTCATCAACTCAGCCCTAGCGGATCTGGTGCTGCTAGCATGTCTTCCCTTCCGCGTGCTGTATCACTCCCAGGGGAACGTGTGGTGGCTGGGCCCGCGCATGTGCAAGGCGGTGGGAAACCTCTTCTACATGAACATGTACGTTAGCATCACCCTGCTGGGTCTCATTAGCCTGGACCGCTACCTGAAGATCATCGGCGTGAGAGACTCTCAGAGAGGCTGCGGGCCGCGCTGGCTACGAGGGAGCCGCTGGAGTCATGTGACCTGCGTTGTGCTGTGGACCTGCTCTTTAGTGATGGTTGTTCCCATGATCGCGCTGGGCGAGGGCAACGAGGAGCCTGGGAAGTGTTTCCAGTACAAGCAAAGGAAACATGCGCGCGGGAAAGCCTACTTTAACCTGTTCTTAGTGGGCGTGTTCTGGCTAGTGTTCGTGGTTCTGCTAGTGTCGTATGCACGGATCGCACGCCGACTGCTGCAAGCGTCGCGCGACAAACCAGACCTGCCGAACGCCTCCCGCTACGCCCGCACCGCTAAGAAGTCGTTCGTGGTTCCGCTACTCTTCACCGTGTGCTTCGTGCCGTATCACGCCTTCAGAGCCGTCTACATATCGTCCCAGCTTAGCGATGTTAGCTGCGAAACGCAGAGGCTAATGGACCGAACCAACGAGGTCATGCTTCTGCTCTCCGCGCTCAACAGCTGCCTGGACCCCGTCATGTACTTCATGCTCTCGGGTTCGGTACGCAAAGCCACCATACAGGCGTTAGCGCGGCTAATCCGCGTGCAACACGAACCAGCTACCACTAACAGCTCCACCACTGAGTTCAGGAAGACATCTGTGTCTCACGCCTCCACCGCCGCAGTGCTAACTTCCTCCCGCGGGAGTCTGGGATTGATCACGACGCTCCGCTCCAAACCTGCGCTCAACACCGACGCCGGCGGACATCAGTGTTCGCAATCAAACTCAGTGACGGCGAGTCTCTCGCGTCAGCCACACTGACCAGCGGCTGTGAACGCTGCACGGGAAACAATGACTAGCTTGAGATGTTTGCATGGGAAAGTTCACTTCTATGAGCATGTGTGGGATACACGGCGGGATACACAGCTGCAAGCGATCACTAAACATCTGGTGTTAGTGTTCAGACACACACAAGACATCAGACACACTGCAGACAGTCAGAGTTGGCAGAACCCCAAACAGCAGCGATGCAGAGCCGGCTCACACATGAAGAGGAGGAGGACGCCCCCTACTGGAGGAGCGGAGTTACTGCACTGGAAATAGAGCTGAGCAAAAGCACCTGTTGAACTCTGTGAACTGAGGAAGTCGAGTCACCTTCACTCATACAGCGCTTTACCAATATAGAGTTTCACAGCCGCTGTACAGAGATCACAGGAGATTACAGTAACAGTGTTCCGGCTTTACAGCAGCTCTAGAATAAAGCTATTGTCCAGATAAAGTTACACCGTTCTAACAGAAAACAGAAACTTTTAATGTGTTTAATGTGGAGCTTGAGAACACACACCAGTGTCTGGAGCTGGAGAACACACACCAGTGTCTGGAGCTGGAGAACACACACCAGTGTCTGGAGCTTGAGAACACACACCAGTGTCTGGAGCTGGAGAACACACACCAGTGTCTGGAGCTCGAGAACACACACCAGTGTCTGGAGCTCGAGAACACACACCAGTGTCTGGAGCTTGAGAACACACACCAGTGTCTGGAGCTGGAGAACACACACCAGTGTCTGGAGCTCGAGAACACACACCAGTGTCTGGAGCTTGAGAACACACACCAGTGTCTGGAGCTTGAGAACACACACCAGTGTCTGGAGCTCGAGAACACACACCAGTGTCTGGAGCTCGAGAACACGCACCAGTGTCTGGAGCTTGAGAACACACACCAGTGTCTGGAGCTCGAGAACACACACCAGTGTCTGGAGCTCGAGAACACACACCAGTGTCTGGAGCTTGAGAACACACACCAGTGTCTGGAGCTCGAGAACACACACCAGTGTCTGGAGCTCGAGAACACACACTCTGAAACCAAGGTGCAAGTTTTTAAACATTTTGAAAAGCGTAATCATCTCCGTGTAAACTTCAAAAACGTGAGAACGCTGTCTATAGAATACGCTGATATGTGCGTTTGAATATGTATGTCTTTCTTTACAAATTGACCTCATCAAATGACTCTGGCTGCATAACACTAAATAGTGTGTCGCTTCCACGTGTCCATGCGATCTGGAATCATTGTA